>CAJGYO010000542.1:0-84332 GCA_904845875.1 Miscanthus lutarioriparius
ATTGAGGACCAAACGGAGTCAAACTTAACGCAACTTTTTATATGCTCTTCTCTAATATATAACCTTCAACTTTATTTTGACCAACTCAAGTTAAGTTAGCAAAATTTAGAGAACGTGAATGCCAATGGTGACATTTACTGATGAATTTTTAGACGAAAATTCTAAGTCCGGAAACAACATCGTGATTCAATTTTTCGAGTCTCCTCGCTTTGACTTAGTTCCAAGTTGATATGGTTTCTTGTTCCAAAAAAAAACAAAGTTTGTTCTACATGATATGGACTACAACTTTCATTTAAGGTCCAACCTCAAAACTGGTATAAAACCTACTATTCTACTTTGACCAAAATAGGATCAACGATGAAGCTTATATTATCCTTTTTGATCCATTGCGTACATTTCTGCCACCGCTGCCAACATGAACCCTTCATAACATTTGTTCATGAGTGCAAGTAGAGTTGTTTGAGCAAGGTACCAAGGTTTGGTTGACTTCATAGGTTTCATCCACTTGATAAAGCAATTCATGCAAAGATATGACTTATCATTTCATGTGACTTGTTGATTCCAAACTTCATGAAACTTTTCCACTGGGTCTAGATGGATGCATGTGGATGTAATGTACATGGAAGAAGTACATGTTTAGAATTACTCTTGCATAATCTTAACAAGGGTCCATATGTAAGCAATTGTGCGTGGCCCAAGTTTAAGTTGGAGCTCCATCATGTAGATTTGATCTTGGCAACTTGATTACCACTTGACATGTCATGTTTGAGCTCAAACCTATTGCTTAACGGGTGATAAACACTGGGTGTTACAGCCTCCCTTAAAGGAATCGTCTCCGAGATTCAAAAGAAAGACTTTTAAGGGAAGAGAAACTTGTCATCCAGCTTTCCAACATCAGTGATAGTATTAGGCTACTTAACTTTGGAGTATCGTAGGAGACCTAATTTGGTCACGACACTTTTCGATACTTGCTCTTTGTTGTAAGTTGTTGTCTCAAGAATTTCTTCAAGTACGCCCATAAAGCATTGTTACATTGAAGGAATCAAGATAAGCACTGGTTCTCAAGTGTGATTGGCCCATTTATGTACGAAGAGTGATACAAGCGTAGACTAAATACTTGTAACATCTACTTCCCTAGTGGATATAGTATAGACCCATGGACTTTGCACTAGCCCAATACCTGCTTGACGGATATTCCTTTGCAACGATGCTATATTTGTTCCCAAGGTTTGAAAAGCAGCTTTCTACTAAAGTGAGTTTGAGCACAACTTTCATAAAGGATGTGATCATAGACGGGTAAACATCCTTTGAGGTAATGAGAAGCTAGTTAACCAATATCCAAATCTGGTTGTAGCGGTGCAATCACTTAGATGTCAACCTGATGGAAAGCTACATAATGTTCCTTATATATAGTGCTCTTTTCTCCGATAATGACAATCGTATTATTCGAGTCTGCTGAGTGAGCGGGTGAATGTGATAGCTCGATCTTCTATTGACTCATTATTTTCGACACCATTATTTAAGGGAATTCCCTCAGTATCCAAACGTGTAATAGTTATCTGAGTTGTATCTCGAGGCAAACCCTTGGGTAAAACACATGGAAGACAATTATAGGCATGTCAGCATTGGAGAACTATTGATGCAGTAAGGATGTTAGCGAGGGTTTGAGGGCAACACAAGTTGCAAGTAATCACAAAACTAGGGACTAGTTCACTACCAAGCATGTTAAGTACAATTTGCTTCGTGGTGCAAAGGCCAGTACGTTAAGTTGGGTTGACTTGCATCGTAGCAAAAACCGCTTTCTTAAACTATATTTGACGCCGAGGCTTCCATTCTTAGGTCCATCAATATCTCAAAAACCATAATCCAAAAATCTATGGTTTGACACCTTTCTAATTACTTTCGAATTGCAAGGCACAATTTGACTTCTAGAACACGTGATCGCTCACGATTGTTGATCTAAGAGGGCAAAAGCAAGGCACATAGGGTGCAATTAGCCTTCAAGGGTATGGAGGGTTGTCTAACAGCAATACACCCAAAAGTTGTAATTTCTTGGCCTGAATTATAAACACAACCCTCTAATGCAAAGGATGATCGCAGTCACAGCGTAAATTACAGATTCTGTACCCTTTTGTTTTCTATTCATATTTCACAAATTACTGCTCTAATATGCACAAATTTTGTGGGCATGTAGATCCATGGGTCTTCTAACTACTCACCAAAATTCAACTCAATCTGGACATCGTTTGACCATCCAAACAATTCATCTACCAAAACTGTTGTGTTCTGAAATGGCAGCAAACCAAGCCGACAAGATATCTCTCAAACCGATGTTTTACTCAATCAATACTCAAACCAACTTAAGACATTGAAGGGTCCTACAAGGAATGAGATCACCAAGTTTGGGGTCAATCCAACTTCGTTTGAGTCACTAATCATTGGCTTGAAGATGTTCGGTCCTGTACCTTAAAATCTATACAGATTTCGCTCTTCTCTTTCTTTGCTTCACACATTGTGGTGTGTGTTCTATACATTTATACTCTCGATCTCTTTGTATAGCAAATAGCAGCAGCAGCCTCTTTTCTCCCGAGGATGTAGACTAAGGTTTTCCATATGTGGTTCTCAGTGAAACAACTTAAATCGTTTTGATTTAGACACCAACTTGATGATGCACAAGCATTGAAGTGTGAGCTGTTTCTGGGCACAAAGCAAGATTCCATAGGTAGGGCATTCTACAAGAGACAAGGAACCATTTTTGAATATTCTCCGCACTTGGTCCAATAGAACCTGGAACAAATCGTGCTTGTGGTGGAATATAGCACAATGATGTTGATCAAAACAAGGCACATGCTTTAGCTAGCTCTTTACGTAGCCGACACATCTTGTACTATCTACGTGTGGTTGTCCAAGATGGAATTGACGTGATAGCATAGGTTTTGAAAAACAAAGCAAAGAGTTGCATTGCTAAACGCCCTTGTTGTTTCTTTGCTTAACATCGTCCCCGCGAGACATAGCCTTCGTAGCTACCAATAAGTCACTACCTAGCCGGAGATTAACCTTACTATGGGTAACTAATCAATTGTCTCTCAACACTCAAAGCTCCAAATTTTTACTCTTGACCATACAACAATAATTGCAATCGAGGCACAAATGATGGTCGCCATCGAAGTCTGCAGATAAGGAGTCACACTAGAGATGGTTGATTTCAATCGTATGACTATCATGCACCTATAGATCAAGAACTTGAACGGAGGTTCAAGGAGCACCGTGACCTATTACACCACATGATATCACCATCTATTATCATTAGATTGATAACTTGTCCAACATTAAGTGTTGGATACCTTTCCGATCCAACATGATGACATAAGTTGTTCATCGACGATCGACGCATACACATGGGGACGTTAGGTAGAGTCGCTTGTTTACCACCTCTTGTGGCCTCGTTATTGTTTATGTCGGTGACCAGCTTCTTCAAAGGATTTTTTGTGACTTCAAAAGGAAGCTCTACTACTTTTGGTCCGGATATATGGATCTTCGATAAGACATAGAGAG
This sequence comes from Miscanthus lutarioriparius, assembly GCA_904845875.1. Lineage (NCBI taxonomy): Eukaryota > Viridiplantae > Streptophyta > Magnoliopsida > Poales > Poaceae > Miscanthus > Miscanthus lutarioriparius. The sequence goes on from CAJGYO010000542.1 coordinate 3,556, forward strand.
ATAACCAAGGAAGAGCTCACGTGAAATTAACACATCAAGCAAGCTTCGCAATGGATCATGACTAGAAACTCGATACCAAAGACGCACCCAAAGAAAGACAACCATGCCGGGCCGCCCACAAGGAGGCCCTAGGTTCCGGCATCGTGCACCGTAGATCGCTAATCGTGGCACCATTATCGATCATAGCACAACCAAAGTGAAAATTTTCAAAGGGCACCAATTAGATTGTAAGAACAAGCATTGTGCAAAAGAGGGATAGCAAACAAGGATAGTCACAAGGTTAGAATCAACAAGGAGGCGATCGTAAGATCAAAACACAACGAAAAAGAACATAGCCCAATTGTCAAGGCAAACCAAGGTGAGACTCTTACAATTTCCATATACGCCTTGTGTCCACCCAAGTGATTACCGTGATAAAGGTTAACATGAGATTTGGTCTTGTCGAAAGCAAGAACAAGAGATCAAGACCGATAAACATCCAGAGACTTGAACGGTTAGAGACAAACAAATGAGATTCGAGGGACAGAGCCATTGCAATCGACTAGGGATTTACCATGATAAAGGAACGACATGATCTGTGAGGAAAAGGTTCCAAAGCCTGTGGCAGATAACGATTAGTATTGCACTAGCTCACTAGTAGGAGAGAGAGAGCAATAAGGTCCAACAAGGATTTTTGAGCAGGTCCTCTCACACAGGAGCGGGACAACCATGAAATATGCAAGCATTCAAGGAATCCAAGCTTGGACCTAAGGTCAAGTTAAACGCATAGATAAAGTCTTCGTAGCACAACGCTCAAGGCTAGCAACCACGCAGTATAGGCTCAGGTTCCTAAGAGAGAACCTAATTGGAGACAACAACTATGCGACACGTAATTTGAGCGTTGTTTTAGGATAAAGCTATTTAACACTCATATGCTTACTGAGGACAAAAAGGGTGACAACTATGGCACTACCTAGATAACCAGCATCCACACATATATCATGTTCTTAAGTGAGCATTTCAAACACTCAATCCAATTAGCTTTTAATGACTATTACTAAGCACAAAGCTCACACCTAACAAGTAGTCACCTACAACAACACCACTACACACAAACATGCTAACATGGTGGTAAGGCACTGTTATCTTTTATTTCCTTTTAATCGAGTAGGTGGATATCTCTAAAAACAAGTTTTACTTAGATTTAGCAAATTAGTTTTCAAAGGTGAACTTTTTTGTTAACTATTAACTTGTCATCTATTTCCTTTGAAGCCAACATACTGAGGCAAAGCTAATCACACACTAACTTCAAGCATAGCTATTCACAAAGATGGGACAAGGCATTTTGGCTAGTTTCACACAGTAGAAAATAGTGACATCACATTGATCACAAGTTACTTAGCATTATAGAACAAGGTGAGGGAAGCATATTTAGCACAAGCACAATCATGATGCATGCTCATCCTATTCATCCTCACGTAAATTGCCACCTTAAGGTGGCAACAACGTTCTATGTTGGTGGCATAACATGTACTCTCTCGATATATAGCTAGTCGTCAGCCTACATTCAATCTACGATTCGTGGTTAGCGACTGTAGGCAAATTCATTACAGCCCATCCCCACAAGAGATAAATAACACATAATGAAAGCAAGAAACTAAGATACTCCATATATGCATCCCTGCATGTATATACTCTAATATCCATAGCTACCCGATAAATATACCCACAATTAAGTACCTTCATATATACATGGGTGTAACATGTAAATATTCTAAGAACTATAGCTAACTTTCCCTAGACCCGACAGCTTGGATTCGGTCATGCTCTCACAACTCACACTTACCCGGCATAGAGGCAATCGATCCATACATTACCATTCAACTAATGGCATCCATACAATAGCACGCCGATGGATGACAAAAATAAAAAACCCCATGTTAGTACTTAGATAGCCACCTAATAGTCCTTAACTAGGCATAAAGGAGGATGTCGCTAGTATAGTTTTGCAAATTAGTTTTGACAAATTTGTCTGTAGCTAAAGTTTTAGTTAAAATAGGCTTTTTAAACCAAAACTTTGTTTTTAAAACAATGTACATGACAAAGATATGCTTAATCTTGCTTTTGATACTACCGTAAATAGTAATCACCTAATTTATACAAGATCAAGTATGGCTGTCCCCACTAATACGTTGACACACACATACCTTCACCATATAAACCCGTAGTCCATCGAGTGTCCCAAAGACTCCTTGTAAATCAACATCACAACCAAGATCGCTAGTGATTAAGCAAATACACATCACATAATGCAGGTTGCAAATGAAAAATAATATTACAAATGAATTCACAAATAATAGTACAAGTTTGGGTTTCAAAACTGATTAGTGAAAACAACATAGCTTTCAAAAGATTACATTAATATATGTTCAAAATACATTGCTAGCATAAGTGACATCATCCGACAAAAGCATATAGATGAGAAGTAACTATAGAATCACCGAGCCCATCAAGGGTTAGCCACCATCTTCACAAAGCCAAGAACTTCACCGCAATATGGTGGGATAAACTCCGAGTACGGTGAAGGTACTCAACCAGACTTACCCGCCGAAAACCAAAACAAATGACACCAAGGGTCATGCAAGGCTTATGAGGTGGGCTAGCTTGACACATTTGTATAAAAGAGCTTATGAGCATAGTAACCAAGTTAAACTTAGCATCAAGCTTATCATCATTTATCTGTCCACTAGATTAGCACTCAGCATTTAGAGCACTCACTTATTAGGAGCAATCAATATTAACCATAGGTGTATAATAAGGTCATATCATCATATCATCATTTACGAACCATTATGTTATTTAGTGTGTCTACATTGGAGATAAGCCCGCCAAGTTCTCACTAACCGGAGAGACAACGACTCGAATCGAATTACAACTCACCGAGGGGTATTCCTAACTCTCACCGCATACTTAGCAAGGGTAGCCGGGTCACCTTTTGGGACATCTCAGAATCAAATTCGTGGTTCAATCAACGCCAAAGACTTCGTGGATTACCCTTCCGCCAGACGATCAGACTTTTAAATCACCTGCCCTTGACTCACGCCACGGCTCCCTTCCGAGAGGCGACTTTTATACTTATCGACTCCCTACCGAGGTGAGCTATACTCTGCTCAAGGGTCGGCCTTCGGACACGGCCAACTAAGAGAGAGGCATGCGCTCAACATGAATAGGAAAGGCTCCAAGAATCAGTCCTGGTTTACTGCACGGAGTCACTACAAACCGGCAAGCCTCCGTCCGGTCTTCATTTCAAATTAAGACCGGTTCTTTCCACGTATAGCAATATAGCCAACCATGCCACATGTATCTTCCTATATCTCAGAGGTGACAGGAAATCACCCACTTCTACCGCTATGTTTGGTGGCTAAGCACTCACTCGAGTTCGAGCTACATAGGATCTCAGGTAACAATATCTCGGACAAGGATTGGGTAACCAATGCAAAGAATTGTTTGCATCCAACACCTAAACTTAATGCAACAATATATATATGTAACAATAATATCAGAATCACATTTCGAAATTAGAGGCTTAATATGTTCCGGCTTGCTCGGGATCCGACACAAGTCGGCCAGGGGCTTAGCTTACACCGCCTTGGTGACATCTCGTGTCCTAGTACTTGCTTAGTCCTTCCATCTTCGGATAGATCCATCAAACGATGTCTTCGGTTTGGCTCCAACATCGCATCCTTCACGCGGGGTATCTAGCGCATCTAGATGAGATGCAATATGCAAGTGTATGAATACATGGAAGTGCAATAGACAATGCATCGCATGTAGTAAGTAAGACAAGCACAAGGTTACATTAATCATGCACAAGCACTTCAGATTGCCTACTTTAAATATCGCATAATTTATCATCCCACGATAGCAAAGAAGATGACAACCCAAGTATGACACAAATTTCCCAAGATCTCAGGTACTCTAACTCAACCATCATCAAAGGTATGAGCCACACTTAGCAATATACAAGCAAACAACTATAATTGAATCTGTCAATTTCTGGACATGCAAACAATAGCTACAAGATTTAGCTATAGCTGAGTTACACAAATCCAAATGACTTGCAAGAAGACATTTTGGAAAGCTTATAAAATTATCTACATTTCATCTGTAACGATCATAGCATGATTCAAGTTAAGTAGGTCGAAATTATACATTTACAGAAACTAGTCCACAATTGACAGAGAGCAGCCATTTCTGAAACCCAACTTTAAACAGGCATAACTCACAAACTACTTGGTCAAATGACACCAAATTTTAACAGAAGCTAGATACATGAATTATCTACAACTTTTATATAAACAAGTTTCACAACAAAGCACATTATCATGAAGAACTTTGCTAAGTTCCTAGATCTGTCCAGAAACCATATTTGTAAGAAAATAAATATTAACTTATGTTGCAAACACATAATTAGGCAAAACCAACTTTACCAACATGTCACACATGACTAAATAAACACCATAAAACCTAGGGTCCATGACCAAATAAATTCTTTTTAATGCATTTCTTAATTTATTTTAGATAACAAGGTGACTTAAGGAATATATATCAAAAGTATACAATAAATTCTACAAAAATTACAGTGGCTCACATATCCTCTCAATAGTCTACTGTCCAAATTTCACTCAATTTTAATATGTATAGCACCCTCTATGAAAAGACAAGTTGCTAAAGCAAGAAATCTTGTGAGAGCAAGATAAACCAATAACTCACTCATACTTCATCCAATACTCATGAAATTTTACCACACATCAACTATCACATGATTAGCATGCCACAAAAATTTCACTTCATTTGGAGCCTAGATCTACAGTTATGAAAAGACAAATACCACTAGCATTACAAACCTAGCTGCATAAATATATTTTTACAGCTACAACTTTAAAGTAAAACATGTAATATTATAGATCTATTGCATAGATAATTTCACAAGGATTCCAAAAAGTCCTCATTTGCTATTTTTTACGAATTTCCTATGAATTACTATGAATTTCCAAATATTCAGCAAATTTACTGCAAATAGGTCCTTATCGGCACTATTCATTTGAGTCACTGACTTCGCAGTTAGGCCCCTTTACTTTGTCGAATTTGAGCCTGACGCCCCTGGTCGTAGAACATAGCAAGTGGGAGGCGGGAGTTCAGAACCCGATTTGGCCGGAGGAGGCTTAATGGCTATGGGGGAAGTGGAGGAGGAGCACTGTGGTGTCCTCTCAAGACACTGTTGGTCTCTTGATGGCCGAGAGGCGGTCCGTGGTGGACTGCCATGAGCACCCATTGGTTTGGAAGCGACGGGCCAATAGCGGGCGCACTGCAAAGGTTCCAAGCTGTGGTTTTGGACGACGAGCAATGAGCACGGGCGGCAGAGAGGGAGGCGAAGTTGATGGCGCTGCTCATGAGGAGCGAGGGGGGCTAAGAGGGGAAACAACAGCTGGCTACTGGGCGAGCCTGAGCTCGGCCATGGCAGACGACGCGCGCTGGCGAAGCGAGGAGCGCAGCGCACGAGGGAGTGAGGAGGAAGGAAGTGGAGAGCTCAGCGCCGGTCTTGGAGGCGCAAGGAGCGAGGTGGCGAGATCGAGAGGCAGTGCACGCATGGCAGGGCAGGGGGCGCCTGCGCATGGTTGCCACGCGCCTCCCATTGGGAATTTCCCAGCACCTGGCAGTGCATGACGTGGCCACATTAGAACCAAGTTTTGGGCATCTTCGGGCATATTCGGTTCTAGGCGCCTTTAAGCAAAGTGGCTGATCTCAAGTCCTTCCAACATTCGTTAAGGGTAATTGACCATTAGGGCTGCAGGTTAGTGGCTAATTAAGCCCCAAAATGACAAGAGTCAAGGTTTTGATAGTGTTAAGTAAACGCAAAATTGAGGACCAAACGGAGTCAAACTTAGCCCAACTTTTTATATGCTCTTCTCCAATATATAACCTTCAACTTTTTATTTTTGGACCAACTCAAGTTGCTTAGCAAAATTTAGAGAACGCTGAATGCCAATGGCGACGACGATGAATTCAGAGACTTAGAAAATTCTAAGTCCGAAAAACAACCACCGATTCAATTCTCGAGCCTCTGCTTGACTTAGTTCCAAGTTGATATGGCTCTTGTTCAAAAAAACAAAGTTTGTTCTACATGATATGGACTACAACTTTCATTTAAGGTCCAACCTCAAAACTAGTATAAACCTATTATTCTACTTTGACCAAAATAGGATCAACGATGAAGCTTATATTATCCTTTTTGGTCCATTGGTGCATTTTTTTCTCGCCACCGCTTCAACATGAACCCTTCATAACATTTGTTCATGAGTGCAAGTAGAGTTGTTTGAGCAAGGTACCAAGGTTTGGTTGACTTCATAGGTTTCCATCCACTTGATAAAGCAATTCATGCAAAGATATGACTTATCATTTCATGTGACTTTTTGATTCCAAACTTCATGAAACTTTTTCCACGGGTCTAGATGGATGCATGTGGATGTAATGTACATGGAAGAAGCATGTTTAGAATTACTCTTGCATAATCTTAACAAGGGTCCAAATGTAAGCAATTGTGCGTGGCCCAAGTTTAAGTTGAGCTCCATCATGTAGATTTGATCTTGGCACCTTTGATTACCACTTGACATGTCATGTTTGAGCTCAAACCTATTGCTTAATCGGTGATAAACACTGGGTGTTACAATATATCCTCAGAATGGATGACGGAAGAGGAACTCATGATTGCAATTTTAGAAATACCAACTCTTGGAATTCTTGTTCCAACGTGAGTCTTGAGAGGCTTGCAAACTTGTTCTTTCGATTCCCGAGGAGTTGTAGAACGCCGAACCGCGTTCACCCGCTTTGTGCTTTCACGCCTATACTACGGGCGTGATTATCATGTAAGCTATTCGCTTCCAGACGCGTGGAAGGGTGATTGTCTCGGTAGTTCATCGCGCGGACAGCCACGCGTGTATTGCCTCTTCACCAGGTCACGCGAACGCATAATTTATCAAGTTCGCAGATCCTACAAGAAGATCAAAGCCACAACAACTTGCTACACGCGGTTTAGATAGACGCAGTACATCGTAGTGTATCGTTGCTAAGGCGCAAAGATCCTTGGATGGTTGTAGTCGGGCCGTGAACGCCATCTCCATCCCCAAATCGAGTTATCCACCTTCTCTCATCGAAGATCAAGATTCACCGTAGTGGGTTCATATCACCACCTAGGAGTTCCATCGGGTGCATCCAAAATGATATCTCGAGCTTATGGTATGTTTGGCAAAACCGAAGCACCTATCTTGCACTAACACTAACACCATCTCCAAACTGGACCTAACGAGATTCCACATGACCCACGCCACCTAGGAGCTCCATCAAAAGCGCCCAAAACGATTTCGAGCCTATGGTACGCTCGATTTAAACCATGCACCGATCTTGCATCAAGATTAAGACTATTCCAAATGCACCAAAAACGAGCATCCAGCTTGAGTTCACGCAGGGAGAACCATCCAAAGGCGAGAAAATGATTTTGAGCCTATGGTATGTTCAGCAAACAAAGGCACCCATCTTCCACTAACACTAACACTCATCTCCAAACGGATCTAACGAAGTTTCCACATGACCCACGTAAACCTAGGAGTTCCATCTCGGTGCATCCAAAACGATTTATGAGCCTATGGTACGCTCGACGCCAACCGCAGCAACCGATGTTAAGGCCGAGATTAACACATCTCCAAACGGACTAAACGAGCTTCTAGTTGAGCTTTGTCACCTAGGAGTACCATCAGAGCGCCCAAAATGATTTCTCGAAAGCCTATGGTATGTTCAAAAGAAACTGCAGCATCGATCTTGTAACACCCTAGGTGTTTAGGTTTCCACTAAATTGCATGTCATTTCATAAACATGTGCATTATCTATGTCATCATGTCATTATCATTGAAACATACATATGCAACATTTTAAATTGTATGTGTTTCATGCTTGATTGCTTAGAGTGGTAGTAGTGAAACATGTGAATGTAACATGAAACTCTCTATACTTGGAAACATGGCAATATGGTAGTAATGTGGCAATTATAAAATGACAACAAGGTCTTGAAACATGTGAAACATTGTATTGAAACATATGAATGAATTGCTTGTTTTAATTTTTTATCACATGTGATCATTAGAAGTGGTATAACAATTTTGGTAAAGTGGTTGATCATGGTCTATTACACCTTAACTACACTTAGGTTACTTGTTGGAACATTGTTCATGTAGGTCAAAATGACAAGATGGCCCTTGAATGCAAGTTTGACTTGAATTGACCCTAGAGTGTCATCGCTTGACTGATTCAAAAGTCCAACTTAGAAACCTTGCATGGCTATGCACTCTTTACGAAAGTTGTAGCTAATTTATTAAGGAACAAAAGTTGTTTTATGACCAACTCATGAAAATGGCTAGAACATGCTCAAACATGGCCCACAAGTCAGAAGTACATGCTGATTTCATACTCAAAGAAATTTTTCTAAGTCCTAAAGTGAAGTACAGCTTCATGTACCAATGTTTGGAGCCATGTATCTCCCTAACAAAGCCAAACCAGCTTGAGCTCCAGTGGAAAGAGTTGTAGTTCACGATAGATGAGCAACTTTGTTAACTATAGCAAAGTCTAGATCGCCACGGATTAGGGAGTTAATGATCGCTCGAATAGGTGCCGCCACCATCGCCGATGAACCCTCGAATCGCTGTTTTGTAAATCGGTCTGACCGCTATGGCCGACTATTTCAGAAACCTTCGACGCGGCACCACCTGTCGCCGATTGCTTCGAAGCGCCAAGAAGCACGCCACTGGGTGCCTCGGCACTGCCAACAAGGCTTTTGAAGCCACCCCACGCCGCCAACGACGACCGAAAGACGCCTCGCTTGCATGCTTTTCGCTTCCCACAACACGAAGACCGAGCCGCCCACCATTGCCGCCGAACTTCGCTTCGCTTAGCTTCCTTCCTTGGCAAAAACGCTGCTGCTCAATCTCACCCAGAGCCCCGCCGTGATCCCTCTCCCTTTCCACCGTATAGCGAAGTCAATCGTGCATCGGTAAGGGCCAATCGCCGTTTTTCCCCACCACCGCTTTGTTTGACCTCGCCGGAGTTAGCACTCCACGTGTGGCCAGCTCTCTCGCACCATTCCCATCCTCCTTCGCTCGCGCTTAGGTCCCAGGAACACCACCAAAGCTCCTCGAGTCACGTTAGGGCGCGATGGCAGAAGGCCGCTTGGAGCCGGCGCATGCCATGGCCGCGCCGCTGCGTTTATCGCCACCCCCTCTAGCCAAGCAATCAGCTGCAATCGATGGTTCCCTAGGTCCGGCTGGGTGAGGCGTAACGTCTGCTGGCATCAAGTTTTCACGAGAAGTCACCGGTGACGAAAGCACGCCGCTTCCTCCTCCCCGCCTGCCTCTGCCACGCGGGCCCTCGCTTGTCCACGAGGCCGAGGCGTGAGAGGAGCTCTTTTGGACCAAGCTTTGCTGCCTTGGGCCACGCGCCAAGACGTTGTTCATGGGTCATTGTTCTTTTCGGGTCCGCCCAACTGTATTGAAGTTTTGTTTCTTATTTTGTTTTGTTTTATTATTTCATGATTTGTATTGATATTCAAAAATCTATATTTCCTAGTATATAGATCCAAATGCTATGGTTCCAATTTTGTTAAGTTCCTGGTCATGTCTAGTATTTAACAAAAAATATTTATATGAGCACTTGTTTTAGAAATTTTGATGAATTAAATAGGACTTTGAAATGTGTTTTTAGATGCATGCAAACTTGTTTGAATTTTATCTTGAGTTTCTGTGGTCCAAAATTATGAAATTTTGTGGGTAGTCTATTAGTGCTTATTAGAAGCTCTGGTTAAAATTTCAGAGCTAGTGCATGTGTAGTTTGTAAGTTATAGAATTTCCTTTATTAATGGGTGGATCTTGTGTGAATTTTCATAATTTTTCTATAGATCCAGTGGAGGTAAAATTTGATGAGTGCTATTATTATGCTAGAATGATGCTAGAAAAATGGGAAATCTATTGTTTGACACTTTTTAATAAGGTTTCTAATTATGCTAGAAATAGACATGTCATCTGTTATTTTAGATACAGCAAGTTTTACTTTGCCCAATGGCTTTGAAATTTTTATGGAAGTCTATGTGCAGCATGAGATAGCTACTGTAATTTTTGTAGATTTTATGAATAGTTTTACTATATATTGCTTAAATCACCTAATTAACTAAATAAATTGGAAAAGGATATTAAATAAATTATTTAGAAGTTGGCACTATACTTTCTGATGTTTCTTAGGTATGAAAACAAGTTGGTAAACTTGGATTGATCAAATTATGCTTTTGCATCATCATTAAATAATTAAGTTAGCAACCCCTGCTATCATGTGGGACAGATTCTAGGTTTACTGGAATTTGATTTGGTTAACTTAAGAATCATGCTTTGATGTTTACAAATGAATTGTAGAGAATTTCATAAGCTTTTCAGAATGTCCTCTTGCAAGTCATTTGGATTTGTAGAACTCTGTTGTGATTGAATTAAGGGACTATTTGTGTGCATATGAAACTTTAAATGTTGAATTATGTATGCCTTTACTATTTCTAAGTTTGTGGTAATGTTCCTAGGTGTTAGGCCTTTAACTGAAGATGAGCATCTTTATCTTAGGTTATGCAAGTTAGGTAAGTTGATCTTGTTCTTTAAGTTAAGTGGATACATGCTTAAAGTGATTTGAATAGAGCTAATTACTCTAAACGAAAAGTGTCCAAAGTGATGCTTTCGTAAACACTCACCGTGATTCATTCATCATGAGCATCATGTCATTCCTTATGCATCCATGATATTTATCTTTTGCATCGGCATGCAATAGGTGTACCGAAGGAGTAACCTCGCTGGAATTCGAGGAACCGAGCGAGCAAAGAAGCAATTTGCACCGGAGATTCAGAGGAGCAACCTTCAGAGAAGTGCCGACGAGGTCGCCGTTGAGTGCCCGGACCACCGCCCTTGCAACTTTGTGAAAGGCAAGCCCCGAGCATATTAAGCCTCCTAATTTCAAATGTTACATTATTATTATTTATATATATATATATATATTGTTGCATTAAGTTTAGGTGTTGGATGCAAACCATTGCCGCATTGGTTACCCAATCCTTGTCCAGATATTGTTACCTCGAATCCTATGTAGCTCAGTGCTCGAGTAGTGCTTAGCCCTCGCTTAAACGCAGTAGAAGTCGGGTGATTTCTATCACCGCGTAGATATAGGAAGATACATGTGGCACGGTTATTATATTTGCTATCGTGGAAAAGAACCAATTTTAATTTGAAATGAAGACGGAAGTGAGGTTTGCCGGGTTTGCAAAGGATCTATCTCAGGTCGATTAAGGACCGAATCTTGAGCCTTTCCTGCTCATGTTGAACGATGCCTCTCTCTCTTAGTTGGTCGTGGTCTCGAGACCGACCACAAAGCCGAGTAGCTCACCTCAGCCGGAGTCGATATATAAAGTGCGCCTCGGAAGGGAGCCAGAGGCGTGAGTCCAAGGGCGTGTGATTTAAAAGTCCCGATCATCCCGGAAGAAGGGTAATCCTCGAGAGTGTCGGGCGCCGATCGAACCCACTAATTTGGTTCCCGAGTTGTTCCAAAGGTGACCCACGGCTACCCTTGCTAAGTATGCTGTGGTGAGAGTTAGGAATACCCCTCACCTGAGTTGTAATTCGATTCAATCGCTGCCTCTCGATTAGTGAGAACTTGACGGCTTATCTCCAATGTAGATGCACTTAATAACTTAATGGTTCTAAATGATGATATGATGATGACAAATTTTATTATACCCGCTATGGTTAATATTGTTTGCTCCTAATAAGTGAGTGCTCTAGTATGTGTGCTAATTTAGTGGACATGTAAATAATGATAAGCTTGATAATAAGTTTAAATTGGTTACTATAATCATAAGCTCTTTTATGCAATCGCGGTCAAGCTAGCCCACCTCAAAAGCCTTGCATGATCCTTGGTGTCTTTTATTTCGGTTTTGACGGGTAAGTCTAGCCGAGTACCTTCTCGCACTCGTGGTTTATTTCCCACCGCTATGTGATGACCATTTCTTCTTTGGTTGTCGCAAGTGCCGCTTTCCCAAATTGGGATGAAGACTAGACTCACATGCCGGTCTCTACTAGTTCTCAGACCGATAATGCTTTTATGGACATGACTCGTGACTTGGCAATGTATTTGAAACTATGAAGTTATGTACTAAACTATGTTGCTTCCGACATTTAAACTTGGTTTGTAATATTTTATTTGAACTCGATGGATGTAATCCCAATGCTACTTATGAAATGTTGTAATGGATGATGTGTTGTGTTGAATCATTACGATCTTGGTTTGTATGTCGAGAGTTGGTTGAAATCCTTCGTGATTTCGGATCACCGGATTATGGGAGCTTAAGTACAAGAATTTGATCGCCTCGGTGATTGGTTTTGTACTTACGCTCTTATGATTTGGTTGGTTCACATACCTGGCATCGAGCAAGATTCGACACTAAACATGTCATTTGTGTATTTAAAACAAAAGTATTTGTGAAAATCCTAAATTAAATACTAAGTATTGCTGCTGGTCATATCCCTTATGCCCAAATAAGGACTCTTAGGTGGCTTATTAAGTACTAACTTGGGGTTATCATTGTTTCGCTTTCGTCGTCCATACACGCTGGTATATTGTATGGATGCCATCCGCTTGGGTGGTAATGTTTGGATCAAATACCTCACGCCCGGTAAGTGGGAGTTGTGAGAGCATGACCATTCAAACCATCGGGTCTAGGGGAGAGAAGTTGTGGTTGCTCGTGATACTTACATGTTCAATCATGTATCTATGAGAGTACTTAAATGTGGGTATCTCTCGACGGGTAGTCGTGGATACTAGAGTATATGCATCGGGATGTATGTATGAAAGTATTTAGTTTATCGCTTGCTTTTATGCATTTTGGGAAATTATCGGGCTGAAATGAAATTTTCTAGTAGTACACTAACAACGATCGTTGTAGATCGACTAGCTACCGATATTTAGAGAACGATGTATGCCACCGTGATATTTCGCTAGCCTTTAAATTTTTCTAGGATTGTGAGGACGACGGATCGTGGCATGCATCATGTTCAAGCATACATGGCATTTCTTGCATTACTCCCTCCTTTAAAATATGATTGTCCCGACAAATTAAATTTCAGATCCCTTAAATGATTCTCCCTTACGTGGTAACTTTTGCTACAGATGATGGCAAGACGAAGCTCATCGCCGCAAGTCCGCCTGGAGGCAGGTGCCTCGTCACTGCTTAGCCTCGTGAGCCCCGCCCCGAGCCTACCGAGGAGGAAAGGCCGAGGACAGAGCTAGCTCTGGGTGACTGGCCGAGAGGAATGCGGCTCAAGACCGCTTGGAGCAAGTAACGCAGAAAGGGACCAAGAGACCCTTGAGGTTCAGAGGTTGACAGCTTGCTCACCAAGAATCAGGAACGCATGTTGATTCACATGATGAACCAACGGAATGAAGCCTGCACGAGGAGAATGTGTTGAGAGCGCGATGTAGAGCTAGAGCAAGCAAGTGGCGCTTGCCGAGGAGTACAATGACAATTCCATGAGGAGGTTCACCTGTTACATAATCAACTTCACCTCTCCCCGCCACCGAGGATGAGGATGAGATGGATTCTCGTGTCATCATGGCTGAAGGTGATGATGACATGGAGGTCAATGGACTCGAGGACATTCCACCGATGAGGAGGAAGATGAGGAGTTAGAGCCTCGCTAGTGATGAAGATGGAGGAGAGATCTTCGACACTGACTTCGAGGATGATGCGTAGTTTAGCCTACTACTTAGCTAATGCGCAAGAGCTAGTCTTTTGTTGATCCTCATGCATGAACGAGTAGCTTTGTAATAAGTTAATCGTTGGGTTGTAATATCGAACCATAAGTTATCTTTGGATGTAAGTTTGGAACCACTATGGCTTTGATGTAACCTATCGAACGATTATGCTCCACGATGTGAGCCTTTGATGAATTTCGCCTTTGCGGTCTATGGATCTTGTTGTTGGTTAAGTTCATCGAATTTATGTGTCAATTGACGTGCTTGATGAGTTGTGTGGTTGTGATGAATGATTGTGCTCTGTTGATTATATAAATGCATTCCTCCAATGGACCCGCTTGGCATAATTATATGGTTCATCTACAAAAATTTCCACATCGCCGCTGCTCATTGGCTATACATTTTGCAGATGGCTCATAACCTTCGTCGTGGTCGTGGCATGGGAAATGAGGAACAACCACCTCCGCCACCGCCCACACCAAACCGAAAGCTAATGCGCATAGCCAGGAAAGTCACAGATGTTAGCCGAGGCTATATGTTAGATGGCTAACCGTGAGGATCACATGTCCGCCAAGGACCCGAGCCAACCAAAGACAAAGAGCTTTAAGGACTTCATGGATACAAAGCCTCCTATCTTTCATGAGGCGTAAGAACCATTACAAGTCTGATGAATGGTTGAGCACGATAGAGCAAAGGTTTGATTGCTCGCTTGATCAAGGTATGAAGGCCACATATGCAGGACACCAGCTCCAAGGCCCCGCAGTATCCGGTGGACACATCACAAGACCACCTTCCCCGCAAACGCCGAGATAGTTTGGGGTCGCTTTTGTGCAAATTTTCAGAGGACACTTTATCCTCCCGTCTCATGGCCATTAAGCATACCGAGTTTATGAAGCTAACCCAAGGCAACAAGAGTCTTAATGAATACCTCCGTGCATTCAACAACCTAGCAAGGTATGCTCCTCGAAGTTCGCCGACATCGACGCTAAGAGAATAGCTAGCTTCAAGAGGGACTTTCCCCAAACCGATGAAGTCTATGGGCAATCGCAAGTGTGTCACCTTCAATGAGTTTATCGCTGACACTGACTCAGAGAACAATGATAAGATATATGCCGCTTCCAAGAACCGCAAAAGAAACTTTTGAGGCAGTGCTTTCAGCCTAAGGCACCAATGGTATCCAAGACCCAAAGATCGCCCACCCAATGCTAATGTCCGCATCACCACCTCGTAAGAAGAATCAAGCTAAAACCGGTTTTCGTAAGGTACACAATTTCTTGCCAAAGAATAC
The DNA here is from genome assembly GCA_904845875.1 of Miscanthus lutarioriparius. Taxonomy (NCBI): domain Eukaryota; kingdom Viridiplantae; phylum Streptophyta; class Magnoliopsida; order Poales; family Poaceae; genus Miscanthus; species Miscanthus lutarioriparius. The sequence continues at coordinate 18,704 of CAJGYO010000542.1, forward strand.
CTCTAGGTGGCAACCCAATGTCCCACCAGCCTAACAGCCATGTTGGAATCAGAATCACCGGTCATTGGGCAAATAGATGTCCCCATCCTCCCAAGAATGCTCAAGGAAACATCCGCTGGGCGTGTTCACTACACTCATCTGTGGAGGAAATTTCGCCGGTGAAGTGGTCATCACTGGTAAGTAAGTTTTGTTAATGATCACCCCGCAGCTTGTGCTTTTTGATTCGGGTGCTTCACATTCCTTTGTGAGTTCTACTTTTGCATCTAAGCATAAGATGAATGTGATTACAATTGTCAAGGGTGGTTATTGTATTAGTGTCCGCTGGAATAATATCATGACTAACCAAGTAGTAAAAGATGTAAAGCTTGAAATTGGGGATCTAGAGTTCCTCACGGATCTTGTAGTGCTACCGGGGTAGGAATTGATATAATCCTAGGAATGAAGTGGATGAGTGGGAATGGAGTGTTGATCGATACGCCAACCCGTGGTGGTAATGTTGAGAGATCCTATGGATAAGAAGGGTTTTCTAGTGCAAGCTTACTCTCATGATATCTCTATTCACAATACAGCCAATGCTACCCTAGCCAAAGCCATTGAGGATCTACCAGCTTGTCTCGTGAGTTTCAGATGTCTTCCCCGATGACTTGCCTAGATTACCTCCGGACCATGATGTAGAATTCAAGATAGAACTCATTCCGCACGGCTCCTATATCTCAAGGCCCTATAGAATGCCGCCCAATGAGTTGGCCGAATCAAGAGTCGGGCTTGAATGAGCTATTGAAGAAAGGTTTGATTCGCCTAGTTCTTCTCCTTGGGGTTGTCCGCTATCTTTGTGAAGAAGAAGGACAAATCTTTGCGCATGTGCGAGATTATCGCCCCTAAATGATGTTACCATCAAGAACAAAAGACCTCTTCCTCGTGATCGATATTCTCGCTTGATCACTCTCCAAAGCTAAGGTATTCTCCAAGATCGATTTGAGGTCCGGGTTACCATCGATCAAAATTCATCCTCAAGATATACCTAAGACAACTTTCTACTCGTTATGGCTTGTTCGAGTACCTTGTCATGTCCTTTGGGTTGATAAATGCTCCGCACACTTTATGTACCGATGAATTTCGTATTCATGCCGTAATTGGACAAGTTTGTCGTCGGTTTATTGATGATATCCCGTATATTCTCGTAATGAAGAAGAGCATGTCAACATATGAGAATTGTCTTAACTCGTTACGTGGACAACCAAATTTTTATGCTAAGTTCAGCAAGTGTGAATTCTCGCTGAACAAGATACCTTTTCTAGGTCATGTGTTATCCGGGTGATGGAATTTTTGCTGACCCTACGAAGGTGCAAGAAGTCCTTGAGTGGAAGGCACCTACTACGGTCCATAGAAGTCCAAGTTTCGGGATTGGTGGCTATTATCGCCGCTTATCCCGGATTTCAAAATCGCCAAGCCCATGACTCGACTACTTCAAAAAGATGAGAAGTTTGTCCGACTCAAGTGTGAAGAGGCTTTCCACACTTTATGGACCTTGCTAACCTCTCGCTTCCTCAGATTGGCACAACCCGACATCGAAAAGCCTTTTGATGTCTATTGTGATGCATGTGGCACCGGTTTGGGGTGTGTTCTATGCAGAAGGCCGAGTAATTGCTTATGCTTCGCTGCCACTTTCAAAGCATGAAGTCAACTATCCTACCCATGACTTAGAGCTAGCCGCAGCTTGTTCATGCCTCAAGATTTGGAGACATTACTTGTCGGGTAATGTGTGCAAGATCTATATCACCATAAAAGCCTCAAGTACATCTTTACTCAACCCGAAAGTTGAACATGCGCGCCAACGGCGATGGTTAGAATTGATCAAAGACTACAACCTTCAAGTGCACTACCATCCCGGTAAGGCAAATGTGGTTGTCGATGCCTTAAGCAGTAAAGGCCCATTGCAATTCCTTGGTTAGTGAAGACTTTCATCCGCACACCTCCTTCATCCCGCAGTACTCCACAATATCACTGTGGATTGCTCTCTTAGAAGTCGAATTATCGAACTCCGTAAGACCGATGTGGGTGTGTTTCACATCAAGCGAAGATGAAAGAGAAAGAGACCAAGCACTTTAGGGTCGGCGACAAAGGAATTCTCCGTTTAATGATAGACTTGTGGTACCCAAAGATAAAGAACTTAGAAATCAAATTATGGGTCAAGCCCATTCTTCTAAGTTTTCCATCCATCCCGGTAGTAGTAAAATGTATCAAGATCTCAAGTCAGTATTATTGGTGGACCAAGATGAAGAAAGAAATCGCAGCCTTACATGGCAAGGTGTGATAATCTTGCAGAGTCAAGGCTATTCACATAAGGCCCGGATTATTGCAAAGCCACTCTCTATTCCCCGGGCCGAAGTGGGAAGAAATTAGCATAGATTTTATTGTTGGATTACCCACTACCAAAAAGGGTTGTGATTCCATCCGGGTTATCGAGATCGCCTAACAAAATCCGCCACTTTATTCCTGGCCAAGTCTACATATCACCCGCACAATTATGCCGAGATTTATTTTCAACAAGTGGTACGCCTCCATGGTGTACCCAAATCCATTATTTTCGATAGAGGACCGCAATTCACGGCTCGCTTTTTGGGAGTGCTTACATCGTAATCTTGGCACTCATTTAATCCGCAGCTTCTTCCTATCATCCGCAAACATCGTGATGATCGAGCGCAGTTAATCAAATTTTGAGGACATGCTTAGAGCTTGTCTTATTTCTTGCAAAGGCTCTTGGGAAGACTGGTTACCTCGCTGAATTCTCTTATAACAACAGTTATCAAGAGAGTATCAAATGGCTCTTTTGAAGCTCTTTATGGTCGCAAGTGTAGAACTCTTTGAATCTGGTGGAACCCTGTGGAAAGAAGATTCTATGGTATTGACTTTGTAAAAGAAGTCAAGAGCAAGTCCGAACTATACAGAAGAATATGACCGCCGACAAAGCTAGACAAAAGAGCTATGCCGACAAGAGAAGAAAACCTATTGAGTTTGAAGTAGGTGATCATGTTTATTTGAAGGTATCCCCTATGAAAGGAGTCAAGCTGCTTTGGAATTAAAAGGAAGCTTGAGCCTCGATATGTTGGACCCTACCGCATTATCGAGAAAAGTGGAAGAGTAGCATATAAGCTCGATCTACCCCGTGAGATGGGAGCTATATTCCCAGTATTCCATGTGTCCCAGCTTGAAGAAGTGTCTTCGTATTCCCGAGGAAAGAATAGCAACAAGGAAAGTCAACTTGAAATCTGATCTTTCTTATGAGGAAAAGCCCATGCAAGTTCTGGATACTCAAGAAAGAGTGACTCGCATACGAGTGGTTAAGTTATACAAGGTAGTTTGGAGTAATCATAGTGAACTGGATGCAACCTCGGGAAGCGGGAAGATTATTTAAAGGAAAATCATCCAACTTTCTATACTAAATGGTATAAGCTTTCCAAATCTCGGGACGAGATTTTTCTAAGGGGAGGGTCAGAACACCCTAGGTGTTTAGGCTTCCACTAAATTGCATGTCATTTCATTAACATGTGCATTATCTATGTCATCATGTCATTATCATTGAAACATACATATGCAACATTTTAAATTGTATGTGTTTCATGCTTGATTGCTTAGAGTGGTAGTAGTGAAACATGTGAATGTAACATGAAACTCTCATACTTGGAAACATGGCAATATGGTAGTAATGTGGCAATTATAAAATAACAACAAGGTCATGAAACATGTGAAACATTGTATTGAAACATATGTATGAATTGCTTGTTTTATTTTCTTTATCACATATGATCATTAGAAGTGGTATAACAATTTGGTAAAGTGGTTGATCATGGTCTATTACGCCTTAACTACACTTAGGTTACTTGTTGGAACATTGTTCATGTAGGTCAAAATGACAAGATGGCCCTTGAATGCAAGATTGACTTGAATTGACCCTTGGAGTGTCATCGTTTGACTGATTCAAAAGTCCAACTTAGAAACCTTGCATGGCTGTGCACTCTTTACAAAAGTTGTAGCTAATTTACCAAGGAACAAAAGTTGTTTTATGACCAACTCATGAAAATGGCTAGAACATGCTCAAACATGGCCCACAAGTCAGAAGTACATGCTGATTTCATACTTAGCAAATTTTTCTAAGTCCTAAAGTGAAGTACAGTTTCGTGTACCAATGTTTGGAGCCGTGTATCTCCCTAACAAAGCCAAACCAGCTTGAGCTCCAGTGGAAAGAGTTGTAGTTCATGTATAGATGAGCAACTTTGTTAACTATGGCATAGTCTAGATCGCCACGGATTAGGAGTTAATGATCGTCGAATAGGTGTCACTACCATCGCCGATGAACCTCGAATCGCTGTTTTTGTAAATCGTCGCTGACCATCATGGCCGACCATTTCAGAAAACCTTCGACGCGTGGCGCCACCCGTCGCCGATCGCTCGAAGGCAGCAGCGCCACGGGCCGGCACTGCACGGCCGCCGCTACCGCCTCTTGAAGCCACCTCATACCGCCTGACGACTCAAGACGCCTCGCTTATGCTTCTTCGCTTCCCACAACAGAAGAAGACCGAAAGCCGCCCGCCATTGCCGCCGGAACTTCGCTCGCTTAGCTTTCGCGTCTTGGCAAAAACGCATTGCCCAGCTCACCCAGAGCCCCGCCGTGATCCCCCTCCCCTTTTCCACCGTGCTAGCGAAGTCAATCGCACATCAGTAAGGGCCAATCACCGGTTTTTCCCCACCACCACCTTTGTTTGACCTTGTTCGGAGTTACCACCGTGTGTCTAGCTCTCCTCGCGCCATTCCCATCCCTCCTATGGCTCGCGCTAGGTCCTAGGAACACCACCAAAGCTCCTCGAGCCACCCATTAGGGCTGCAGCGATGCCAGAAGGCTGCCGGAGAGCCGTGCCATGGCCGAAGGCCGCCTGTGGCCATCGCCACCCCTCTAGGCGCCGCCCTTAGTTGCAATCGATGGTTCTAGGTCGCTGGGTGAGGGAAACTCGCTGGCATCTGTTAAGCCACCACGAGAAGTCACCGGCGACGAAGTCGCCGCCATTTCTTCTCCTCCCAAACTGCCTCATCGCCACGCTGGGATCCCACTGTCACTGCCGAGGCCGAGAGGGGAGCTCAGCTGTGGGCATGCGCTGCTGTTTTGGGCCACGCCAGTTGTTCAAGGGTCACTGTTCCTTCGGGCCGCCCAACTGTGTATTGAATTTTGTTTCTTATTTTGTTTTGTTTTATTATTTCACAGATTTGTATTGATATTCAAAAATATGTATTTCCTAGTATATATCTCCAAATGCTATGGTTCCAATTTTGTTAAGCTCCTGGTCATGTCTAGTATTTAACAAAAATATTATATGAGCACTTGTTTTAGAAATTTTTGATGAATTAAATAGGACATTGAAATGTGTTTTTAGATGCATGCAAACTTGTTTGAATTTTATCTTGAGTTTTTGTGGTCCAAAAATTATGAAATTTTGTGGGTAGTCTATTAGTGCTCATTAGAAGCTTTGGTTAAATTTTCAGAGCAAGTGCATGTGTAGTTTGTAAGTTATAGAATTTCCTTTTATTAATGGGTGGATCTTGTGTGAATTTTCATAATTTTTCTATAGATCCAGTGGAGGTAAAATTTGATGAGTGCTATTCTTATGCTAGAATGATGCTAGGAAAAAAGGGAAATCTGTTGCTTGACACTTTTTAATAAGGTTTCCTAATTATGCTAGAAATAGACATGTCATCTGTTATTTTAGATACAGCAAGTTTTACTTGCCCAATGGCTTTGAAATTTTTATGGTAGTCTATGTGCAGCATGAGATAGCTACTGTAATTTTTGTAGATTTTTATGAATAGTTTTACTATATATTGCTTAAATCACCTAATTAACTAAATAAATTGGAAAATGATATTAAATAAATTATTTAGAAGTTGGCACTATACTTTCTGATGTTTCTTAGGTATGAAAAACAAGTTGGTAAACTTGGATTGATCAAATTATGCTTTTGCATCATCATTAAATAATTGTTAGCAACCCCTGTCATTATGGGACAGATTCTAGGTTTACTGGAATTTGATTTGGTTAACTTAAGAATCATGCTTTGATGTTTACAAATGAATTGTAGAGAATTTCATAAGCTTTCCAGAATGTCCTCTTGCAAGTCATTTGGATTTGTAGAACTCTGGTTGTGATTGAATTAAGGGACTATTTGTGTGCATATGAAACTTTAAATGTTGAATTATGTATGCCTTTACTATTTCTAAGTTTGTGGTAATGTTCCTAGGTGTTAGGCCTTTAACTGAAGATGAGCATCTTTATCTTTGGTTATGCAAGTTAGGTAAGTTGATCTTGTTCTTTAAGTTAAGTGGATACATGCTTAAAGTGATTTGAATAGAGCTAATTACTTTGGTAAACGAGTGTCCAAAGTGATGCTTTCGTAAACACTCACCGTGATTCATTCATCATGAGCATCATGTCATTCCTTATGCATCCATGATATTTATCTTTACATCGGCATGCAATAGGTGTACCGGAAGGAGTAACCTGCTGGAATTCGAGGAACTAAGCGAAGCAAAGCAGCAATTTCAAGCACCAGAGATTCGTGGAGGAGCAGCCTTCAGAGAAGTGCGACGAGGTCACCATTGAGTGCCGGACCACCGCCCTTGCAACTTTGTGAAAGGCAAGCCCTGAGCATATTAAGCCTCCTAATTTCAAAATGCGCTATATTATTATTATTATATATCTATATATATATTGTTGCATTAAGTTTAGGTGTTAAATGCAAACCATTGTCGCATTGGTTACCCAATCCTTGTCCGATATTGTTACTCGAATCCTATGTAGCTCAAAGCTCGTAGTGCTTAGCCCCGCTTAAACGCTGTAGAAGTCGGGTGATTTTCGTCACCGCGAGATATAGGAATATACATGTGGCACGGTTGGCTATATTTGCTATCGTGGAAAAAGAATCATTTTAATTTGAAATGAAGACCGGCGGAGGCTTGCGGTTTGCTTAAGTGACTCCGCCTCGTGTTTATTAAGGATCGAATCTTGGAGCCTTCCTGCTCATGTTGAACGATGCTCTCTCTTAGTTGGACGGGTCTCGAGAGACCACTACGAAGCCGAGTAGCTCACCCTGTGTCGGGAGTCGAGCAGTATAAAGTGCGCCTCGGAAGGGAGCCGAGGCGTGAGTCTAAGCAAGGTGTGATTTAAAAGTCCCGATCGTCCCCGGGTAAGGGTAATCCCCGAGAGTGTCGGGCGCTGATCGAACCCGCGAATTTGGTTCCCGAAGTTGTTCCAAAGGTGACCCACGGCTACCCTTTGCTAAGTATGCTGTGGTGAGAGTTAGAATACCCCTCACTGAGTTGTAATTCGATTCAATCGCCGCTCTCTCCTAAGTTAGTGAGAACTTGACAGCTTATCTCCAATGTAGATGCACTTAATATCTTAATGGTTCAAAATGATGATATGATGATGATAGCCTTATTATACCCGCTATGGTTAATATTGTTTGCTCCTAATAAGTGAGTGCTCTAGTACAAAGTGCTAATTTAGTGGATGTAAATAATGATAAGCTTGATAATAAGTTTAAATTGGTTACTATACTCATAAGCTCTTTTATGCAATCGTGTCAAGCTAGCCCACCTCATAAGCCTTGTATGATCCTTGGTGTCGTTTATTTCGTTCTTGATGGTAAGTCTAGTGAGTACCTTCTCGCACTCGTGGTTTATTTCCCACCGCTAGATGACCGCTTCTTCTTTGGTTGTCGTAGCATCGCCTTGCCTCCCGGTGGGGATGAAGACTAGGTCATATGCTGGTCTCTACTAGTTCTCGTGACTCGATAATGCTTTTGGGACATGACCTGACTTGGCAATGTACTTGAAACTATGAAGTTATGTACTAAACTATGTTGCTTCCACAAGCATTTAAACTTGGTTTGTAATATTTTATTTGAACTCGATGGATGTAATCCCAATGCTACTTATGAAATGTTGTAACGGATGATGTGTTGTGTTGAATCATTACGATCTTGGTTTGTATGTCGAGAGTTGGTTGAAATCCTTCGTGATTTTGACCACCGGGATTATGGGAGCTTAAGTACAGGAATTTGATCGCTTCGGTGATTGTTTTTGTACTTACGTTTTATGATTTGGTCGGTTCTCTTATGATCTTGCGCCAAGATTAGCACTATCTCTAAAGGGAAAGAAAGTACCTTCCACTTGAGCTTCGTCACCTAGGAGTACCATCGGTGCGCTCAAAATGATATCTCGAGCCTATGGTAGCTTTAGCGCAACCTGCGGCACCTATCTTACATCAACACTAACACCATCTCCAAACGGATTGAATGAGATTCCACAAGACCCACGTCACCTAGGAGCTCCGGGTGCGCCCAAAATGATTTCCGAGCTCGTGGTACGCTCGACAAAATCAGGCACCGATCTTGCATCAAGATTAACACTATCTCCAAACGGACCAAAATGAGCATCCTGTTGAGCTTCGTCACCTAGGAGAACCATCAAAAGGCCCAAAACGATTTTCGAGCCTATGGTATGTTCGCCGCAAACCGTGCACCTATCTTCCACTAACACTAACACCATCTCCAAACGGATCGAACGAAGTTTCCATATGACCCACGAAACCTAGGAGTTCCATCTGTGCGCCCAAAACGATTTTCGAGCTCGTGGTACGTTCGACGCCAACTGCACCGATGTTGCGCCAAGATTAGCACTATCTCCAAACGGACCAAACGAAGCTTCCAGTTGAGCTTCGTCACCTAGGAGTACCATCGGGAGCGCCCAAAATGATTTCTCGAGCCTATGGTATGTTTAGCGCAAAACCGTGCACCTATCTTGCACTAACACTAACACCATCTCCAAACGGACCGAACGAGATTCCACATGACCCACGTCACCTAGGAGTTCCATCTGGTGTGTCCAAAATGACATTTGAGCCTATGGTACGCTTTCACGTAAACTATTCACCTGTCTTACATCAATAGTAACACCATCTCCTAATGGACCGAACGAGATTCCACATGACCCACGCCACCTAGGAGTTCCATCCAAAGCGCCCAAAACGATTTCCGAGCCTTTGGTACGCTTCGGCGCAAAACTGTAATCGATTTTGCGCCAAGATGAGCACTATCTCCAAATGGACCAAACGAAGCTTCCAAAAGTTTCGTCACCTAGGAGTACCATCGGTGCGCCCTAAACGATATCTCGAGCCTATGGTACGCTTGGCGCAAACCGGCCCACCTATCTTGCACTAACACTAACACCATCTCCAAACGGATCAACGAAGTTTCCACATGACCCACGTAAACCTAGGAGTACCATCAAAGCGCCCAAAATGATTTCGAGTTTATGGTACGCTCGACGCCAACCTGGCACCGATGTTGCGCCGAGATTAGCACATCTCCAAACGGACCAAAACGAGCTTCTAGTTGAGTTCGTCACCTAGGAGTACCATCGGGAGCGTCCAAAATGATTTCTGAGCCTATGGTATGTTTAGCGCAAACCGTGCACCTATCTTGCACTAACACTAACACCATATCCAAACGGACCGAACGAGATTCCACATGACCCACGTTACCTAGGAGTTCCATCCGGTGTGTCCAAAACGATTTTCGAGCCTATGGTACGCTTGGCATAAAACTGCATCGATCTTGCGCCAAGATTAGCACTATCTCCAAACGGAAAGAAAGTAGCTTCCACTTGAGCTTCATCGCATGGGAGTACCATCGGGTGCGTTCTAAATGATATCTGAGCCTATGGTAGCTTTAGCGCAAACCATGCACCTATCTTACATCAACACTAACTCCATCTCTAAACAGACCGAATGAGATTCCATCGACCCACATCACCTAGGAGCTCCATTGATGCGCCCCAAACGATTTCTGAGCCTATGGTACGTTCGACGCAAACCGTGCACCGATCTTGCATCAAGATTAACACTATCTCCAAACGGACCAAAGCGAGCATCCAGTTGAGCTTCGTCACCTAGGAGAACCATCGGGTGTGTCCAAAATGATTTTTGAGCCTATGGTATGTTCAGCGCAAACCGTGCACCTATCTTCCACTAACACTAACACTATCTCCAAATGGACCGAACGAGTTTCCACATGACCCACGAAACCTAGGAGTTCCATCTGGTGTGTCCAAAATGATTTCTGAGCCCATGGTACGTTCGACGCCAACCGTGCACCGATGTTGCGTCGAGATTAGCACTGTCTCCAAATGGACCGAAACTAGCTTCCAGTGGAGCTTCGTCACCTAGGAGTACCATCGGGTGCGTTCTAAGTGATATCTGAGCCAATGGTAGCTTTAGCGCAAACCGTGCACCTATCTTACATCAACAATAACACCATCTCCAAACGGACCGAATGAGATTCCACAAGACCCACGTCACCTAGGAGCTCCATCGGGTGCGTCCAAAATGATTTCCGAGCCTATGGTACGTTCGACGCAAACCGTGCACCTATCTTCCACGAACACTAACACCATCTCCAAACGGACCGAACGAGTTTCCACATGACCCACGAAACCTAGGAGTACCATCTGGTGCGTCCAAAATGATTTCTGAGCCTATGGTACGTTCGACGCCAACCGTGCACCGATGTTGCGTCGAGATTAGCACATCTCCAAACGGACCAAAACGAGCTTCTAGTTGAGCTTCGTCACCTAGGAGTACCATCGGGAGCGTCCAAAACGATTTCTGAGCCTATGGTATGTTCAACGCAAACCGTGCACATATCGTGCACTAACACTAACACCATCTCCAAACGGACCGAACGAGATTCCACATGACCCACATCACCTAGGAGTTCCATCTGGTGCGTCCAAAACGATTTCTGAGCCTATGGTACGTTCGGCGCAAACCGTGCACCGATCTTGCGTCGAGATTAGCACTATCTCCAAACGGAAACAAAGTAGCTTCCACTTGAGCTTCGCCACATAGGAGTACCATCGGTGCGTTCTAAATGATATCTCGAGCTTTTGGTAGCTTTTAGCGCAAACCATGCACCTATCTTACATCAACACTAACACCATCTCCAAACGGATCGAATGAGATTCCACAAGACCCACGCCACCTAGGGAGCTCCATCAAAAGGCCCAAAACTATTCACCAGCCTATGGTACGCTTCGACGCAAACCGCGGCACCTATCTTCCACGAACCCTACCACCATCTCCAAACGGACCAAACGAGTTTCCACATGACCCACAAAAACTAGGGTTCCATCTCAAAAGGCCCAAAACGATTTTCGAGCCTATGGTACGTTTCGACGCCAACGCGGCACCGATGTTGCGCCGAGATTAGTACATCTCCAAACGGACTAAAACGAAGCTTCTAGTTGAGCTTCATCACCTAGGAGTACCATCGGGAGCGCCCAAAATCATTTCGAGCCTATGGTATGTTCGGTATAAATCGTGCAACCCGTCTTTACATCAATACTAACACCATCTCCCTAACGGATCAACGAGATTCCACATGACCCACGTCACCTAGGAGTTCCATCAAAAGGCCCAAAACGATTTCGAGCCTTTGGTACGCCGGCGCAAAAACTGTAATCGATTTTATGTTAAGATTAACACTATCTCCAAACGTGCAAAACAAGCTTTCAGCTTGAGCTTGGCTACCAAGGAGTACCATCAAAAGGCCAAAAACAATTTCGAGCCTATGGTATGTTCGGCGGGCGCAAACTGTGCACCTGTCTTGCACTAACACTAACACCATCTCCAAATGGACCGAACGAGATTCCACATGACCCATGTCACCTAGGAGTTCCATCTCAAAAGGCCCAAAATGATTTTCGAGTTTATGGTACGTTCGGTGCAAACTGCGTGCACCGATCTTGCGCCAAGTTTAGCACTATCTCCAAACGGAAAGAAAGTAGCTTCCACTTGTGCTTCGTCACCTAGGAGTACCATCAAAAGCGTTCTAAATGATATCCGAGTCGTGGTAGGTTCAGCGCAAACCGTGCACCTATCTTACATCAACACTAACACCATCTCCAAACGGACTAAATGAGATTCCACATGACCCACGTCACCTAGGAGTTCCATCCGAAAGGCCCAAAATGATTTCGAGAGCTTATGGTATGTTCGACGCCAAACTGCACCGATGTTGCGCCAAGATTAGCACTATCTCCAAACGGACTAAAACGAGCTTCCAGCTTGAGCTTCATTACCTAGGAGTACCATCGGAGCGCCCAAAACGATTTTCGAGCCTATGGTATGTTCAACGCAAACCGTGCACCTATCTTGCACTAACACTAACACCATGTCCAAACGGACCAATGAGATTCCACATGACCCACGCCACCTAGGAGTTCCATCCGTGCGCCCAAAATGACATCTCGAGCCTATGGTACGCTTTAGCGCAAATCTGTGCAATCTGCCTTACATCAATACTAACACCATCTCCTAACGGACCGAACGAGATTCCACATGACCCACGTTACCTAGGAGTTCCATCAAAAGCGCCCAAAACAATTTTTCGAGCCATTGGTACGCTTTACGCGAAACTGCTGTAATCGATTTTATGTTAAGATTAACACTATCTCCAAATGTGCAAAACAAGCTTCCAGTTGAGTCATTACCAAGGAGTACCATCGGGAAAAGCGCCAAAAACAATTTTTCGAGCCTATGGTATGTTCAAGCGCAAACCGTGCACCTATCTTGCACTAGCACTAACACCATCTCCAAACGGACCGAACGAGATTCCACATGACCCATGTCACCTAGGAGTTCCATCTCGATGCGCCCAAAATGATTTCGAGTTTATGGTACGCTTCGTGCAAACCTGCAGCACCGATCTTGCGCCAAGTTTAGCACTATCTCCAAACGGAAAAAAGTAGCTTGCACTTGTGCTTCATCACCTAGGAGTACCATCGGTGCGTTTCTAAATGATATCCGAGCCTATGGTAGGCTCGGCCGCAAACCGTGCACCTATCTTACACCAACACTAACACCATCTCCAAATGGACCAAATGAGATTCCACATGACCCACGTCACCTAGGAGTTTCATCCAAAATGCCCAAAAGGATTTTCGAGTTTATGGTACGCTCGACGCCAACCGTGCACCGATGTTGCGTCAAGATTAGCACTATCTCCAAATGGACCGAAATGAGCTTCCAGTTGAGCTTCGTCACCTAGGAGTACCATCGGGTACGTCCTAAACGATATCTGAGCCTATGGTACGTTTGGCGCAAACCGACCACCTATCTTGCACTAACACTAACACCATCTCCAAACGGACCGAACGAGATTCCACATGACCCGCGTCACCAAGGTGTTCCATCGGGTGTGTCCAAAACGATTTCCGAGCCTGTGGTACGTTCGGCGTAAACCGTGCGCCGATCTTGCGTTAAGATTACCACTATATCCAAACAGAACGAAACTAGCTTCCACTTGAGCTTCGTCTCCAAGGAGTACCACCGGGTGCGTTCTAAACGATATCTGAGCCAATGGTACGTTTGGCGCATACCGTGCACCTGTCTTGCACTCACACGAACACCATCTCCAAACGGGCCGAACAAGATTCCACATGACCCACGTCGCCTAGGAGTTCCATCGGGTGCGTCCAAAATGATATCTGAGCTTATGGTACGTTTGGCGCAAACCGTGCACCTATCTTGCACTAACACTAACACCATCTCTAAACGGACCGAACGAGATTCCACATGACCCACGTCACCTAGGAGCTCCATTGGGTGCGTCCAAAACAATTTCCGAGCCTATGGTACGTTCGACGTAAAACCGCAAAACCGATATCTTGCATCAAGATTAACACTATCTCCAAACGCAAAACAAGCTTCTAGTTGAGCTTCGTCACCAAGGAGTACCATCAAAAGCGCCGAAAACTATTATCGAGCCTATGGTATGTTCAGCGCAAACCATGCACCTATCTTGCACTAACACTAACACCATCTCCAAAGGGACCGAACGTGTTTCCACATGACCCACAAAACCTAGGAGTTCCATCTCAAAAGGCCCAAAACGATTTCTAAGACTATGGTATGTTCAACAAGTAAACCGTGCACCTATCTTCCACTAACACTAACCCCATCTCCAAACGGACCGAACGAGATTCCACATGACCCACGCCACCTAGGGAGCTCCATCGGGTGCGCCCAAAACGATTTTCAAGCCTATGGTACGCTCGACATTTAAATCGTGCACCGATCTTGCATCAAGATTAACACTATCTCCAAACGGACTAAAAACGAGCATCCAGCTTGAGCTTCATCACCTAGGAGAACCATCCAAGGCCCAAAATGATTTTCGAGCCTATGGTATGTTCAGCAGCAAACCTGCACCTATCTTCCACTAACACTAATAACACCATCTCCAAACGGACCGAACGAGATTTCACATGACCCACGCCATCTAGGAGTTCCATCTCAAAAGGCCCAAAATGATTTCGAGCATATGGTACGCTCGACGCCAACCGTGCAACCGATGTTAAGGCCAAGATTAGCACTATCTCCAAACGGACCGAAACGAGCTTCCAGATGAGCTTCGTCACCTTGGAGTACCATCGGGAGCGTCCAAAACGATTTCTGAGCCTATGGTATGTTCAGCGCAAACCATGCACATATCTTGCACTAACACTAACACCATCTCCAAACGGACCGAACGAGATTCCACATGACCCATGTCACCTAGGAGTTCCATCCAAAAGGTGCCAAAACGATTTCTCGAGCCTATGGTACGCTCAAGTAAACTGGGTAAAACCGGCATCTTGCGTCAAGATTAGCACTATCTCCAAAGGGAAAGAAAGTAGCTTCCACTTGAGCTTCGTCACCTAGGAGTACCATCGGGTGCGTTCAAAATGATATCAGAGCCTATGGTAGCTTTAGCGCAACCCGTGCACCTATCTTACATCAACACTAACACCATCTCCAAACGGACCGAATGAGATTCCACAAGATCCACAACACCATCTCCAAACGGACCGAAACGAGCTTCTAGTTGAGCTTCGTCACCTAGGAGTACCATCGAGAGCGTTCAAAACGATTTCTAAGCCTATGGTATGTTCAGCGCAAACCGTGCACCTATCTTGCACTAACACTAACACCATGTCCAAACGGACCGAATGAGATTCCACATGACCCACGTCACCTAGGAGTTCCATTTGGTGCGTCCAAAACGACATCTGAGCCTATGGTACGTTTCGCGCAAACTGTGCACCTGTCTTACATCAATACTAACACCATCTCCTAACGGACCGAACGAGATTCCACATGACCCACGTCACCTTGGAGTTCCATCAGATGCGTCCAAAATGATTTTCGAGCCTTTGGTATGCTCGGCGCAAACCATGCTCTGATTTTGCGTCAAGATGAGCACTATCTCCAAATGGACCAAACGAGCTTCCGGGGCCAAAGCTCGTCACCTAGGAGTACCATCAAAAGGCCCCTAAATGATATCTCGAGCCTATGGTATGTTTTAAAACCGACCACCTATCTTGCACTAACACTAACACCATCTCCAAATGGACCGAACGAGATTCCACATGACCAAGGCCACCAAGATGTTCCATCCATCAAGGCCCAAAATGATTTCCGAGCTTTGTGGAACGTTAAGGCGAAACCATGCGCCTGATCTTTGCGTTAAGATTACCACTATCTCCAAACGGAACGAAACTAGCTTCCACTTGAGCTTCGTCTCCTAGAAGTACCATCAAAAGCGCTTCTAAACGATATCTGAGCCAATGGTACGTTTGGCGCATACCGTGCACCTGTCTTGCACTCACACGAACACCATCTCCAAACGGGCCGAACAAGATTCCACATGACCCACGTCACCTAGGAGTTCCATCGGGTGGCCAAAATGATATCTCGAGCTTATGGTACGTTTGGCGTAAACCCGCACCTATCTTGCACTAACACTAACACCATCTCTAAACGGACCGAACGAGATTCCACATGGCCCACGCCACCTAGGAGCTCCATTGGGTGCGCCCAAAACAATTTCCGAGCCTATGGTACATGCTCGACGCAAACCGCACTGCACCGATCTTGCATCAAGATTAACACTATCTCCAAACGCAAAACAAGCTTCCGCTTGAGCTTCGTCACCAAGGAGTACCATCGGGTGCGCCGAAAACTATTTCGAGCCTATGGTATGTTCAACGCAAAACCGTGCACCTATCTTGCACTAACACTAACACCATCTCCAAACGGACCGAACGAAGTTTCCACATGACCCACAAAACCTAGGAGTTCCATCTCAAAAGGCCCAAAACAATTTCAAAGTTTATGGTACGCTCGACGCCAACCGTGCACCGATGTTGCGTCAAGATTAGCACTATCTCCAAACGGACCGAAACGAGCTTCCAGTTGAGCTTCGTCACCTAGGAGTACCATCGAGAGCGTCCAAAACGATTTCTAAGCCTATGGTATGTTCAGCGCAAACCGTGCACCTAGCTTACACTAACACTAACACCATGTCCAAACGGACCGAGGAGATTCCACATGACCCACGTCACCTAGGAGTTCCATTTGGTGCGCCCAAAACGACAAATTGAGCCTATGGTACGCTTTCGCGTAAAATCGTGCACCTGTCTTACATCAATACTAACACCATCTCCTAACGGACCGAACGAGATTCCACATGACCCACGCCACCTAGGAGTTCCATTAGATGCGTCCAAAATGATTTTCGAGCCTTTGGTATGCTCGGCGCAAACCATGCACTGATTTTGCGTCAAGATGAGCACTATCTCCAAATGGACCGAAATGAGCTTCCAGTTGTGCTTCGTCACGTAGGAGTACCATCGGGTGCGTCCTAAACGATATCTGAGCCTATGGTACGTTTGGCGCAAACCGACCACCTATCTTGCACTAACACTAACACCATCTCCAAATGGACCGAACGAGATTCCACATGACCCGCGTCACCAAGGTGTTCCATCGGGTGCGTCCAAAACGATTTCCGAGCTTGTGGTACGTTCGGCGTAAACCGTGCGCCAATCTTGCGTTAAGATTACCACTATCTCCAAACGGAACGAAACTAGCTTCCACTTAAGCTTCGTCACCTAGGAGTACCATCAGGTGTGTTCTAAACGATATCTGACCCAATGGTACGTTTGGCGCATACCGTGCACCTGTCTTGCACTCGCACTAACACCGTGTCAAAACGGGCCGAACAAGATTCCACATGACCCACGTCACCTAGGAGTTCCATCGGTGCGTCCCCAAATGATATCTCGAGCTTATGGTACGCTTACGCAAAACGTGCACCTATCTTGCACTAACACTAACACCATCTCTAAATGGACCGAACGAGATTCCACATGACCCACGCCACCTAGGAGCTCCATTTAAAAGCGCCCAAAACAATTTCTCGAGCCTATGGTACGCTCGACGCAAACCGTGCACCGATCTTGCATCAAGATTAACACTATCTCCAAACGCAAAACAAGCTTCCAGCTTGAGCTTCGTCACCAAGGAGTACCATCGGGTGCGCCCTAAACGATATCTCGAGCCTATGGTACGCTTTGGCAAAACCGACCACCTATCTTGCACTAACACTAACACCATCTCCAAATGGACCGAACGAGATTCCACATGACCCAGCGCCACCAAGGTGTTCCATCAAAAGGCCCAAAACGATTTCCGAAGCTTGTGGTACGCTCAAGGCGTAAACTGCAAGGCGCCGATCTTGCGTTAAGATTACCACTATCTCCAAACGGAACGTAAACTAGCTTCCACTTGAGCATCACCTAGGAGTACCATCGTGTGTTCTAAACGATATCTGAGCCAATGGTACGTTTGGCGCATACCGTGCACCTGTCTTGCACTCGCACTAACACCGTGTCAAAACGGGCCGAACAAGATTCCACATGACCCACGTCACCTAGGAGTTCCATCGGGTGCGTCCAAAATGATATCTGAGCTTATGGTACGTTTGGCGCAAACCGTGCACCTATCTTGCACTAACACTAACACCATCTCCAAACGGACCGAACGAGATTCCACATGACCCACGCCACCTAGGAGTTCTATCTCAAAAAGCGCCCAAATGACATCTCGAGCCTATGGTATGTTTTCATGAAATCGTGCACCTGCTTTACATCAATAGTAGCACCATCTCCTAACGGACCGAACGAGATTCCACATGACCCACGTCACCTAGGAGTTCCATCGGATGCGTCCAAAATGATTTCCGAGCCTTTGGTACGCTCGGCGCAAACCGTGCACTGATTTTGCGTCAAGATGAGCACTATCTCCAAATGGACCGAAATGAGCTTCCAGTTGAGCTTCGTCACCTAGGAGTACCATTGGGTGCATCCTAAACGATATCTGAGCCTATGGTACGTTTGGCGCAAACCGTCCACCTATCTTGCACTAACACTAACACCATCTCCAAACAGACCGAACGAGATTCCACATGACCCGCATCACCAAGGTGTTCCATCGGATGCGTCCAAGATGATTTCTGAGCCTATGGTACGTTCGGCGTAAACCGTGCGCCGATCTTGCGTTAAGATTAGTACTATCTTCAAACGGAACGAAACTAGCTTCCACTTCAGCTTCATCACCTAGGAGTACCATCGGGTGCGTTCTAAACGATATCTGAGCCTATGGTACGTTTGGCGCATACCGTGCACCTATCTTGCACTCACACTAACACCATCTCCAAACGGACCGAACAAGATTCCACATGACCACGTCACCTAGGAGTTCTATCGGGTGCGTCCAAAATGATATCTGAGCTTATGGTACGTTTGGCGCAAACCGTGCACCTATCTTGCACTAACACTAACACTATCTCCAAATGGACCGAACGAGATTCCACATGACCCACGTCACCTAGGAGCTCCATCGGGTGCATCCAAAATGATTTCCGAGCCTATGGTACGTTCGACGCAAACCGTGCACCGATCTTGCATCAAGATTAACACTATCTCCAAACGTGCAAAACAAGCTTCCAATTGAGGTTCATCACCAAGGAGTACCATCGGGTGCGTCGAAAACTATTTCTGAGCCTATGGTATGTTCAGCGCAAACCGTGCACCTATCTTGCACCAACACTAACACCATCTCCAAACGGACCGAACGAGATTCCACATGACCCACGTCACCTAGGAGTTCCATCTGGTCCGTCCAAAACGATTTCTGAGCCTATGGTACGCTCAATGCGTAAACCTGTAATCGATCTTGCATCAAGATTAACACTATCTCCAAATGGACCAAAACGAGCATCCAGCTTGAGCTTCGTCACCTAGGAGAACCATCGGGTGCGTCCAAAACCATTTCTGTGCCTATGGTATGTTCAGCGCAAACCGTGCACCTATCTTCCACTAACACTAACACCATCTCCAAATGGACCGAACGAGATTCCACATGACCCATGTCACCTAGGAGTTCCATCTGGTGCGTCCAAAATGATTTCTGAGCCTATGGTATGTTCGACACCAACCGTGCACCGATGTTGCATCAAGATTAGCACTATCTCCAAACGGGTTTAAACGAAGCTTCCAGCTTGAGCTTCATCACCTAGGAGTACCATCGGGAGCGCCCAAAACGATTTTCGAGCCTATGGTATGTTCAGCGCAAACCTTGCACCTATCTTGCACTAACACAAACACCATCTCCAAACGGACCGAACGAGATTCCACATGACCCACGTCACCTAGGAGTTCCATCTGGTGCGTCCAAAATGACATCTCGAGCCTATGGTACGCTTTCGCATAAACTGTGCACTCTCTTACATCAATACTAACACCATCTCCTAACGGACCGAATGAGATTCCACATGACCCACGCCACCTAGGGCGTTCCATCGGTGCGCCCAAAACGATTTCGAGCTTTTGGTACGCTCGGCGCAAACCATGCAATTCGATTTTTGCGCCAAGATGAGCACTATCTCCAAATGAACCAAACGAGCTTCAAGTTGTGTCATCACCTAGGAATACCATCGGTAAAAGGCCCTAAACGATATCTCGAGCCTATGGTACGCTTGGCGCAAACCGCCCACCTATCTTGCACTAACACTAACACCATTCGCAAACGGACCGAACAAGATTCCACATGACCCGCGTCACCAAGGAGTTCCATCGTGCGCCCAAAATGATTTTCGAGCATATGGTACGCTCGGGCAAAAAACTGTAAATCGATCTTGCATCAAGATTAACACTATCTCAAACGGACCAAAATGAGCTTCCAGTTGAGCTTCGTCACCTAGGAGAACCATCTAAAAGGCCCAAAACGATTTCTCACCTATGGTATGTTCAAAGCGCAAACTGCACCTATCTTCCACTAACACTAACACCATCTAAAACGGACCGAACAAGATTCCACATGACCCACGCCACCCGTGGAGTTCCATCTGTGCGCCCAAAACGATTCTCGAGCCTATGGTATGTTCGACGCCAACCGTGCACCGATGTTGCGTCAAGATTAGTACTATCTCCAAACGGAAAGAAAGTAGCTTCCACTTGAGCTTCGTCACCTAGGAGTACCATCGGGTGCGTTCTAAATGATATCTGAGCCTATGGTAGCTTTAGCGCAAACCGTGCACCTATCTTACATCAACACTAACACCATCTCCAAACGGACCGAATGAGATTCCACAAGACCCACGTCACCTAGGAGCTCCATTGGGTGCGTCCAAAACGATTTCCGAGCCTATGGTACGTTCGACGCAAACAGTGCACCTATCTTCCACAAACACTAACACCATCTCCAAACGGACCGAACGAGTTCCACATGACCCACGAAACCTAGGAGTTCAATCTAGTGCGTCCAAAACGATTTCTCGAGCCTATGGTACGCTCGACGCCAACCGTGCACCGATGTTGCGTCAAGATTAGCACTATCTCCAAATGGATCGAAACGAGCTTCCAGTTGAGCTTTGTCACCTAGGAGTACCATCAGAGCGCCCAAAACGATTTTCGAGCCTATGGTATGTTCAATAAAACCGTGCACCTACCTTGCACTAACACTTACACCATCTCCAAACGGACCGAACGAGATTCTACATGACCCACGCCACCTAGGAGTTCCATCCGTGCATCCAAAACGACATCTCGAGCCTATGGTACATTTCACGCAACTGCGTGCACCTGTCTTACATCAAGATTAACACCATCTCCTAACGGACCTAACGAGATTCCACATGACCCACGCCACCTAGGAGTTCCATCGGAAAGGCCCAAAACTGTTTCCGAGCCTTTGGTACGCCGGCGCAAACTGCAACCGATTTTGCGTCAAGATGGGCACTTTCTCCAAATGGACCAAACGAGCTTCCAGGTAAGCTTCGTCACCTAGGAGTACCATTCCAAAAGGCCCTAAACGATATCTCGAGCCTATGGTATGTTTGGCGCAAACCGTCCACCTATCTTGCACTAACACTAACACCATCTCCAAACGGACTTAACGAGATTCCACATGACCGCGTCACCAAGGTGTTCCATCGGATGCGCCCAAAATGATTTTCGAGCCTATGGTACGTTCGGGCGAAATCAGGCGCCCGATCTTTGCGTTAAGATTAGTACTATCTTCAAACGGAACGTAAACTAGCTTCCAGTTGAGCTTCATCACCTAGGAGTACCATCGGGTGCGTTCTAAACGATATCTGAGCCTATGGTACGTTTGGCGCATACCATGCACCTATCTTGCACTCACACTAACACCATCTCCAAACGGACCGAACAAGATTCCACATGACCACGTCACCTAGGAGTTCCATCTGCAAAGGCCCAAAATGATATCTCGAGCTTATGGTACGTTTGGCGCAAAACGTGCACCTATCTTGCACTAACACTAACACCATCTTCAAACGGACCGAACGAGATTCCACATGACCCACGTCCCCAAGGTGTTCCATCGGGTGCGTCCAAAACAATTTCTGAGCCTATGGTACGTTCGGCGTAAACCGTGCGTCAATCTTGCGTTAAGATGAGCACTATCTTTAAACGGAACAAAACAAGCTTCTAGTTGAGCTTCATCACCAAGGAGTACCATCGGGTGCGTCGAAAACTATTTCTGAGCCTATGGTATGTTCAGCGCAAACCGTGCACCTATCTTGTACTAACACTAACACCATCTGCAAACGGACCGAACAAGATTCCACATGACCCGCGTCACCAAGGAGTTCCATCTAGTGCGTCCAAAATGATTTCTGAGCATATGGTACGTTCGGCGCAAACCGTGCACTGATCTTGCATCAAGATTAACACTATCTCGAAACGGACCAAAATGAGCTTCCAGTTGAGCTTCGTCACCTAGGAGAACCATCGGGTACGTCCAAAACAATTTCTCAGCCTATGGTATGTTCAGCGCAAACCGTGCACCTATCTTCCACTAACACTAACAACATCTCGAAACGGACCGAACAAGATTCCACATGACCCACGTCACCTAGGAGTTCCATCTGGTGCGTCCAAAACGATTTCTGAGCCTATGGTATGTTCGACGCCAACCGTGCACCGATGTTGCGTCAAGATTAGTACTATCTCCAAACGGAAAGAAAGTAGCTTCCACTTGAGCTTCGTCACCTAGGAGTACCATCGGGTGCGTTCTAAATGATATCTGAGCCTATGGTAGCTTTAGCGCAAACCGTGCACCTATCTTACATCAACACTAACACCATCTCCAAACGGACCGAATGAGATTCCACAAGACCCACGTCACCTAGGAGCTCCATTGGGTGCGTCCAAAACGATTTCCGAGCCTATGGTACGTTCGACGCAAACAGTGCACCTATCTTCCACTAACACTAACACCATCTCCAAACGGACCGAACGAGTTCCACATGACCCACGAAACCTAGGAGTTCAATCTGGTGCGTCCAAAACGATTTCTGAGCCTATGGTACGTTCGACGCCAACCGTGCACCGATGTTGCGTCAAGATTAGCACTATCTCCAAATGGACTGAAACGAGCTTCCAGTTGAGCTTCGTCACCTAGGAGTACCATCAGGAGCGTCCAAAACGATTTCTGAGCCTATGGTATGTTCAGCGAAAACCGTGCACCTACCTTGCACTAACACTTACACCATCTCCAAACGGACCGAACGAGATTCTACATGACCCACGTCACCTAGGAGTTCCATCTGGTGCATCCAAAACGACATCTGAGCCTATGGTACGTTTGGCGTAAACCGTGCGCCAATCTAGCGTTAAGATTAGCACTATCTTCAAATGGAACAAAACTAGCTTCCACTTGAGCTTCGTCACCTAGGAGTACCATCGGGTGCGTTCTAAACGATATCTGAGCCTATGGTACGTTTGGCGCATATCATGCACCTATCTTGCACTCACACTAACACCATCTCCAAACGGACCGAACAAGATTCCACATGACCCACGTCACCTAGGAGTTCCATCGGGTGCGTCCAAAATGATATCTGAGCTTATGGTACATTTGGCGCAAACCGTGCACCTATCTTGCACTAACACTAACACCATCTCCAAACGGACCGAACGAGATTCCACATGACCCACGCCACCTAGGAGTTCCATCAAAAAGTGCCCAAACGATTTCACGAGCCTATGGTACGCTCAAGCGCCAACCGTGTAATCGAACTTGCATCAATATTAACACTATCTCCAAACGGACCAAAACGAGCATCAAGTTGAGCTTCGTCACCTAGGAGAACCATCGGGTGCGTCCAAAACCATTTCTGAGCCTATGGTATGTTTGGCGCAAACTGTGCACCTATCTTCCTCTAACACTAACACCATCTCCAAATGGACCGAACGAGATTCCACATGACCCACGTCACCTAGGAGTTCCATCTGTGCGCCCAAAATTATTTTCGAGCCTATGGTACGTTCGGCGCAAACCGTGTAATCGATCTTGCATCAAGATTTACACTATCTCCAAACGGACCAAAACGAGCATCCAGTTGAGTCATTACCTAGGAGAACCATCAAAAGCGCCCAAAACCATTTCTCGAGCCTATGGTATGTTCGGCGCAAACCCGCACCTATCTTCCACTAACACTAACACCATCTCCAAACGGACCGAACGAGATTCCACATGACCCACGTCACCTAGGAGTTCCATCGGGTGCGTCCAAAACGATTTTCGAGCCTTTTGTACGCCGGCGCAAAACCGTGCATCGATTTTGCGCCAAGATGAGCACTATCTCCAAATGGACCAAACGAAGCTTCCAGGTTGAAAAGCCGTCACCTAGAGTACCATCAAAAGGCCCTAAACGATATCTGAGCCTATGGTACGTTTGGCGCAAACCGTCCACCTATCTTGCACTAACACTAACACCATCTTCAAACGGACCGAACGAGATTCCACATGACCCGCGTCACCAAGGTGTTCCATCGGGTGCATCCAAAACAATTTCTGAGCCTATGGTACGTTTGGCGTAAACCGTGCGCCAATCTAGCGTTAAGATTAGCACTATCTTCAAACGGAACAAAACTAGCTTCCACTTGAGCTTCGTCACCTAGGAGTACCATCGGGTGCGTTCTAAACGATATCTGAGCCTATGGTACGTTTGGCGCATATCATGCACCTATCTTGCACTCACACTAACACCATCTCCAAACGGACCGAACAAGATTCCACATGACCCACGTCACCTAGGAGTTCCATCGGGTGCGTCCAAAATGATATCTGAGCTTATGGTACATTTGGCGCAAACCGTGCACCTATCTTGCACTAACACTAACACCATCTCCAAACAGACCGAACGAGATTCCACATGACCCACGTCACCTAGGAGTTCCATCTGGTGCGTCCAAAACGATTTCTGAGCCTATGGTACGTTCGGCGCAAACCATGCACTGAACTTGCATCAAGATTAACACTATCTCCAAACGGACCAAAACGAGCATCAAGTTGAGCTTCGTCACCTAGGAGAACCATCAGGTGCGTCCAAAACCATTTCTGAGCCTATGGTATGTTTGGCGCAAACTGTGCACCTATCTTCCTCTAACACTAACACCATCTCCAAACGGACCGAACAAGATTCCACATGACCCACGTCACCTAGGAGTTCCATCGGTGCGCCCAAAATGATTTCGAGCCTATGGTACGCTCAAGGCAAACTGCGCAATCGATCTTGCATCAAGATTAACACTATCTCCAAACGGACTAAAACGAGCATCCAATTGAGCTTCGTCACCTAGGAGAACCATCGAAAAGGCCCAAAACCATTTCGAGCCTATGGTATGTTCAAGTAAAACCGTGCACCTATCTTCCACTAACACTAACACCATCTCCAAACGGATAACGAGATTCCACATGACCCACGTCACCTAGGAGTTCCATCTGTGCGCCCAAAATGATTTCGAGGCGTATGAGTACGCTCGACGCCAATCGTGCCACCGATGTTGCGCCAAGATTAGAACTATCTCCAAACGGACCGAAACGAGCTTCCAGCTTGAGCCGTCACCTAGGAGTACCATCGAGAGCATCCAAAACGATTTCTGAGCCTATGGTATGTTCAGCGCAAACCTTGCACCTATCTTGCACTAACACAAACACCATCTCCAAACGGACCGAACGAGATTCCACATGACCCACGCCACCTAGGAGTTCCATCTAGTGCGTCCGAAACGACATCTGAGCCTATGGTACGTTTCGCACAAACTGTGCACCTGTCTTACATCAATACTAACACCATCTCCTAACGGACAGAACAAGATTCCACATGACCCACGTCACCTAGGAGTTCCATCGGGTGCGTCCAAAATGATTTCCGAGCCTTGATGCTTTCGGTATAAACCGTGTAATCGATTTTTGCGTCAAGATGAGCACTATCTCCAAATGGACCGAAACGAGCTTCAAGTTGTGCTTCGTCACCTAGGAGTACCATCGGGTGCGTCCAAAACGATTTCTGAGCCTATGGTACGTTCGGCGTAAACCGTGCGCCGATCTTGCGTTAAGATTAGCACTATCTTCAAACGGAACGAAACTAGCTTCCACTTGAGCTTCCTCACCTAGGAGTACCATCGGGTGCGTTCTAAACGATATCTGAGCCTATGGTACGTTTGGCGCATACCGTGCACCTATCTTGCACTCACACTAACATCATCTCCAAACGGACCCAACGAGATTCCACATGACCCACGTCACCTAGGAGCTCCATCGGGTGCGTTCAAAACGATTTCCGAGCCTATGGTACGTTCGACGCAAACCATGCAATGATCTTGCATCAAGATTAACACTATCTCCAAACATGCAAAACAAGCTTCCAGTTGAGCTTCATCACCAAGGAGTACCATCGGGTGCGTCGAAAACTATTTCTGAGCCTATGGTATGTTCAGCGCAAACCGTGGACCTATCTTGCACAAAAACTAACACCATCTCCAAACGGACCGAACGAGATTCCACATGACCCATGTCACCTAGGAGTTCCATCTCAGTGCGCCCAAAACGGTTTCTTCGAGCCTATGGTACGCTTTGGCGCAAACTGCGTAATCGATCTTGCATCAAGATTAACACTATCTCCAAATGGACCAAAACGAGCATCCAGCTTGAGCTTCGTCACCTAGGAGAACCATCGGTGCGCCCAAAACGATTTCGAGCCTATGGTATGTTCAACAAGCAAACCGTGAACCTATCTTCCACTAACACTAACACCATCTCCAAATGGACCGAACGAGATTCCACATGACCCAAGTCATCTAGGATTTCCATCAAAAGCGCCCAAAACGATTTCGAGCCTATGGTACGTTCGACGCCAACCGCAATCGATGTTGCGCCAAGATTAGCACTATCTCCAAACGGACCAAACGAGCTTCCAGCTTGAGCTTCATCACCTAGGAGTACCATCGGGAACGCCCAAAATGATTTACGGCGTATGGTATGTTCAGCGCAAAACCTTGCACCTATCTTGCACTAACACTAACACCATCTCCAAATGGACCGAACGAGATTCCACATGACCCACGTCACCTAGGAGTTCCATCTGGTGCGTCCAAAACGATTTCCGAGCCTATGGTACGTTCGACGCAAACCGTGCACCGATCTTGCATCAAGATTAACACTATCTCCAAACGTGCAAAACAAGCTTCAGCTTGAGCTTCGTCACCAAGGAGTACCATCGGTGCGCCGAAAACTATTTTCTCGAGCCTATGGTATGTTCGGCGCAAAAACCGTGCACCTATCTTGCACTAACACTAACACCATCTCCAAACGGACCGAACGAGATTCCACATGACCCACGTCACCTAGGAGTTCCATCTGGTGCGTCCAAAACGATTTCTGAGCCTATGGTATGTTCGGCGCAAACCGTGCACTAATCTTGCATCAAGATTAACACTATCTCCAAACGGACCAAAACGAGCTTCCAGTTGAGCTTCGTCACCTAGGAGAACCATCGGGTACGTCCAAAACAATTTCTGAGCCTATGGTATGTTCAGCGCAAACCGTGCACTTATCTTGCACTAACACTAACACCATCTCGAAATGGACCGAACGATATTCCACATGACCAACGTCACCTAGGAGTTCCATCTGGTGCGTCCAAAACGATTTCTGAGCCTATGGTACGTTCGACGCCAACCGTGCACCGAAGTTGCGTCAAGATTAGCACTATCTCCAAACGGAAAGAAAGTAGCTTCCACTTGAGCTTCGTCACCTAGGAGTACCATCGGGTGCGTTCTAAATGATATCTGAGCCTATGATAGCTTTAGCGCAAACCGTGCACCTATCTTACATCAACACTAACACCATCTCGAAACGGACTGAATGTGATTCCACAAGACCCACGTCACCTAGGAGCTCCATCGGGTGCGTCCAAAATGATTTCCGAGCCTATGGTACGTTTGACGCAAACCGTGCACCGATCTTGCATCAAGATTAACACTATCTCCAAACGAACCAAAACGAGCATCCAGTTGAGCTTCGTCACCAAGGAGTACCATCGGGTGTGTCGAAAACTATTTCTGAGCCTATGGTATGTTCAACGCAAACCGTGCACCTACCTTGCACTAACACAAACACCATCTCCAAACGGACCGAACGAGATTCCACATGACCCACGTCACCTAGCAGTTCCATCTGGTGCGTCCAAAACGACATCGGAGCCTATGGTATGTTTCGCGTAAACTGTGCACCTGTCTTACATCAATACTAACACCATCTCCTAACGGACCGAACAAGATTCCACATGACCCACGTCACCTAGGAGCTCCATCGGGTGCGTCCAAAATGATTTCCGAGCCTATGGTACGTTCGACGCAAACCGTGCACCGATCTTGCATCAAGATTAACACTATCTCCAAACATGCAAAACAAGCTTCCAGTTGAGCTTCGTCACCAAAGAGTACCATCGGGTGCGTCGAAAACTATTTCTGAGCCTATGGTATGTTCAGCGCAAACCGTGGACCTATCTTGCACAAACACTAACACCATCTCCAAACGGACCGAACGAGATTCCACATGACCCATGTCACCTAGGAGTTCCATCTGGTGCGTCCAAAACGGTTTCTGAGCCTATGGTACGTTCGGCGCAAACCGTGCACTGATCTTGCATCAAGATTAACACTATCTCCAAATGGACCAAAACGAGCATCCAGTTGAGCTTCGTCACCTAGGAGAACCATCGGGTGCGTCCAAAACGATTTCTGAGCCTATGGTATGTTCAGCGCAAACCGTGAACCTATCTTCCACTAACACTAACACCATCTCCAAATGGACCGAACGAGATTCCACATGACCCAAGTCATCTAGGATTTCCATCTGGTGCGTCCAAAACGATTTCTGAGCCTATGGTACGTTCGACGCCAACCGTGCACTGATGTTGCGTCAAGATTAGCACTATCTCCAAACGGACCGAAACGAGCTTCCAGTTGAGCTTCATCACCTAGGAGTACCATCGGGAACGTCCAAAATGATTTCTGAGCGTATGGTATGTTCAGCGCAAACCTTGCACCTATCTTGCACTAACACTAACACCATCTCCAAATGGACCGAACGAGATTCCACATGACCCACGTCACCTAGGAGTTCCATCTGGTGCGTCCAAAACGATTTCCGAGCCTATGGTACGTTCGACGCAAACCGTGCACCGATCTTGCATCAAGATTAACACTATCTCCAAACGTGCAAAACAAGCTTCCAGTTGAGCTTCGTCACCAAGGAGTACCATCGGGTGCGTCAAAAACTATTTTCTGAGCCTATGGTATGTTCAGCGCAAACCGTGCACCTATCTTGCACTAACACTAACACCATCTCCAAACGGACCGAACGAGATTCCACATGACCCACGTCATCTAGGAGTTCCATCTGGTGCGTCCAAAACGATTTCTGAGCCTATGGTACGTTCGACGCCAACCGTGCACCGATGTTGCGTCAAGATTAGCACTATCTCCAAATGGACCGAAATGAGCTTCCAGTTGAGCTTCGTCACCTAGGAGTACCATCGGGAGCGTCCAAAACAATTTCTGAGCCTATGGTATGTTCAGCGCAAACCTTGCACCTATCTTGCACTAACACAAACACCATCTCTAAACGGACCGAACGAGATTCCACATGACCCACGTCACCTAGGAGCTCCATCTGGTGCGTCCAAAACGACATCTGAGCCTATGGTACGTTTCGCGCAAACTGTGCACCTGTCTTACATCAAAACTAACACCATCTCCTAACGGACCGAACGAGATTCCACATGACCCACGTCACCTAGGAGTTCCATCGGGTGCGCCCAAAACGATTTCCTCACCTTTGGTACGCTTTCGGCGCAAACTGCAATCGATTTTGCGCCAAGATGAGCACTATCTCCAAATGGACCAAACGAGCTTCAGCTAGAAGCTTCGTCACCTAGGGAGTACCATCTAAAAGGCCCTAAACGATATCTCGAGCCTATGGTACGTTTGGCGCAAATCGTCCACCTATCATGCACTAACACTAACACTATCTCCAAACGGACCGAACGAGATTCCACATGACCCGCGTCACCAAGCTGTTCCATCGGGTGTGTCCAAAACGATTTCCGAGCCTATGGTACGCTCTCGTGAAACTGCGTGCACCGATCTTATGTTAAGATTAGCACTATCTCCAAACGGAACGAAACTAGCTTCCACTTGAGCTTTGTCACCTAGGAGTACCATCGGGTGCGTTCTAAACGATATCTGAGCCTATGGTATGTTTGGCGCCTACCGTGCACCTATCTTGCACTCACACTAACACCATCTCCAAACGGACCGAACAAGATTCCACATGACCCACGTCACCAAGGAGTTCCATCGGGTGCATCCAAAATGATATCTGAGCTTATGGTACGTTTGGCGCAAACCATGCACCTATCTTGCACTAACACTAACACAATCTCCAAACAGACCGAACGAGATTCCACATGACCCACGTCACATAGGAGCTCCATCGGGTACGTCCAAAACGATTTCCGAGCCTATGGTACGTTCGGCGCAAACCGTGCACCTATCTTGCACTAACACTAACACCATCTCCAAATGGACTGAACGAGATTCCACATGACCCACGTCACCTAGGAGTTCAATCAGGTGCGTCCAAAATGATTTTTGAGCCTATGATACGTTCAGCGCAAACCATGCACCGATCTTGCGTCAAGATTAGCAGTATCTCCAAATGGACCAAAACGAGCTTCAACTTTAGCTTCGTCACCTAGTAGTACCATCAGGTGTGTCCTAAACAATATCCGAGCCTATGGTACGTTTGGCGCAAACCATTCACCTATATTGCACTAACACTAACACCATCTTCAAACGGACCGAACGAGGTTCCACATGACCCATGCCACCTAGGAGTTCCATCGGGTGCGTCCAAAACAATTTTCATGCCTATGGTATGTTCGGCGCAAACCGTGCACCGATCTTGCATCAAGATTAGCACTATCTCAAAACGGACCGAAACGTGCTTCCAGTTGAGCTTCGTCACCTAGGAGTACCATCGGGTACATCCTAAATGATATCTGACCCTATGGTACGTTTGGCGCAAACCGTGCACCTATCTTGCACTAACACTAACACCATCTCTAAACGCACTGAACGAGATTCCACATGACCCACGCCACCTAGGAGTTCAATTTGTGCATCCAAAGTGATTTCCGAGCCTATGATACGTTCGGGCGCAAAACCGTGCACCGATCTTGCGTCAAGATTAGCAAGATTCCAAATGGACCAAAACGAGCTTCAACTTGAGCTTCGTCACCTAGGAGTACCATCAAAAGGCCCTAAACGATATCTCGAGCCTATGGAATGTTTGGCGCAAACCATTCACCTATATTGCACTAACACTAACACCATCTTCAAACGGACCGAACGAGGTTCCACATGACCCACGTCACCTAAGAGTTCCATCGGGTGCGCCCAAAATGATTTTCGAGCCTAGGGTACGCTCTCGGCGTAAACCGTGCAACCGATCTTCCGCCAAGATTAGCACTATCTCCAAACAGAGCAAAACGAGCTTCCACTTGAGCTTTGTCACCTAGGAGTACCATCGGGTACGTCCTAAATGATATCTGAGCCTATGGTACGTTTGGCACAAACCTGCACCTATCTTGCACTAACACTAACACCATCTCCAAACGGATTGAACGAGATTCCACATGACCCACGTCACCTAGGAGTTCAATCGGGTGCATCCAAAATGATTTCCGAGCCTATGATACGTTCGGCGCAAACCGTGCACCGATCTTGCGTCAAGATTAGCAGTATCTCCAAATGGACCAAAACGAGCTTCAACTTAAGCTTCGTCACCTAGGAGTACCATTGGGTGCGTCCTAAACGATATCTGAGCCTATGGTACGTTTGGCGCATACCGTGCACCTATCTTGCACTCACACTAACACCATCTCCAAACGGACCGAACAAGATTCCACATGACCACGTCACCTAGGAGTTCCAACGGGTGCGTCCAAAATGATATCTGAGCTTATGGTACGTTTGGCGCAAACAGTGCACCTATCTTGCACTAACACTAACACTATCTCTAAACGGACTGAACGAGATTCCACATGACCCACGCCACCTAGGAGTTCAATTTGTGCATCCAAAATGATTTCCGAGCCTATGATACGTTCGGCGCAAACCGTGCACCGATCTTGCGTCAAGATTAGCAGTATCTCCAAATGGACCAAAACGAGCTTCAACTTGAGCTTCGTCACCTAGGAGTACCATCGGGTGCGTCCTAAACGATATCTGAGCCTATGGAATGTTTGGCGCAAACCATTCACCTATATTGCACTAACACTAACACCATCTTCAAACGGACCGAACGAGGTTCCACATGACCCACGTCACCTAAGAGTTCCATCGGGTGCGTCCAAAATGATTTTCGAGCCTAGGGTACGTTCGGCGTAAACCGTGCACCGATCTTCCATCAAGATTAGCACTATCTCCAAACAGAGCAAAACGAGCTTCCACTTGAGCTTTGTCACCTAGGAGTACCATCGGGTATGTCCTAAACGATATCTGAGCCTATGGTACGTTTGGCGCAAACCATTCACCTATATTGCACTAACACTAACAACATCTTCAAATAGACCGAACGAGGTTCCATATGACCCACGTCACCTAGGAGTTCCATCGGGTGCATCCAAAATGATTTTCGAGCCTACGGTACGTTCGGCGCAAACCGTGCACCGATCTTGCGTCAACATTAGCACTATCTCCAAACAGAGCAAAACGAGTTTCTAGTTGAGCTTCATCACCTAGGAGTATCATCGGGTGCGTCCTAAACGATATCTGAGCCTATCGTACGTTTGGTGCAAACCGTGCACCTATCTCACACTAACACTAACACCATCTTCAAACGGACCGAACGAGATTCCACATGACCCACATCACCTAGGAGTTCCATGGGGTGTGTCCAAAATGATATCTGAGCCTATGGTATGTTTAGCGCAAACCGTACACCTATCTTACAACAACACTAACACCATCTCCAAACGGACCGAATGAGATTCCACATGACCCACGTCACCTAAGACTACCATCGGGTGCATCCTAAACGATATCTGAGCCTTTGGTACGTTTGGCGCAATACGTAAACCTATCTTGCACTAACACTAACACCATCTCCAAATGGACCGAACGAGATTCCACTTGACCCACGTCACCTAGGAGTTCCATCGGGTGCGTCCAACATGATTTCCAAGCATATGGTACGTTTGGCGCAAACCGTGCACCTATCTTGCACTAACACTAACACCATCTCCAAACAAACCGAACTTGATTCCACATGACCCACGTCACCTAGGAGTTCCATTGGGTGCGTCCAAAAGGATATCTGAGTCTACGGTACGTTTAGCGCAAACCGTGCACCTATCTTACATCAACACCATCACCATCTCTAAACAGACCGAACGAGATTCCACATGACCCACGTCACCTAGGAGTTCCATCGGGTGCGTCCAAAATGATATCTGAGCCTGTGGTACATTTAGCGCAAACCGTGCACCTATCTTACATCAACACCATCACCATCTCCAAACGGACCGAACGAGATTCCACATGACCCACGTCACCTAGGAGTTCCATCGGGTGCGTCCAAAACGATATCTGAGCCTATGGTACATTTAGCGCAAACCGTGCACCTATCTTACATCAACACCAACACCATCTCCAAACAAGATTAGCACTTGGGAGTTCCATCGGGTGCGTCCAAAATGATTTTCGAGCCTAGTGTATGTTTGGCATAAACCGTGCACTGATCTTCCATCAAGATTAGCACTATTTCCAAACAAAGCAAAACAAGCTTGCACTTGAGCTTCGTCACCTAGGAGTACCATCGGGTGCATCCTAAACGATATCTGAGCCTTTGGTACGTTTGGTGCAAATCATGCACCTATCTAGCACTAACACTAACACCATCACCAAACGGACCGAACGAGATTCCACAAGACCCACATCACCTAGGAGTACCATCGGGTGCCTCCTAAACAATATTTGAGCCTGTGGTACGTTTGGCACAAACCATGCACCTATCTTGCACTAACACTAACACCATGTCCAAACGGACCGAACGAGATTCCACATGACCCACATCACCTAGGAGTTCCATCGGGTGCGTCCAAAACGATTTCCGAGCCTATGGTACATTCGGCGCAAACCGTGCACCGATCTTGCGTCAAGATTACCACTATATCCAACCGGACCGAAACGAGCTTCCAGTTGAGCTTTGTAACCTAGGAGTACCATCGAGTGCATCCTAAACGATATCTGAGCCTTTGGTACATTTGGCGCAAACCGTGCACCTATCTTGCACTTACACTAACACCATCTCCAAATGGATCGAACGAGATTCCACATGACCCACGTCACCTAGGAGTTCCATCGGGCGCGTCCAAAACGATATCTAAGCCTATGGTACGTTTAGCGCAAACCGGGCTCCTATCTTACTTCAACACTAACACCATGTCCATACGGAGCGAACGAGATTCCACATGACCCACGTCACCTAGGAGTTCCATCAGGTGCGTCCAAAATGATTTTCGAGCCTATGGTACGTTCGGCGCAAACCGTGCACCAATCTTGCGTCAAGATTAGCACTATCTCCAAACAGAGCAAAACGAGCTTCTAGTTGAGCTTCGTCACCTAGGAGTATCATCGGGTGTGTCCTAAACGATATCTGAGCCTATGGTACGTTTGGTGCAAACCGTGCACCTATCTCGCACTAACACTAACACCATCTTCAAACGGACCGAACGAGATTCCACATGACCCACGTCACCTAGGAGTTCCATGGGGTGCGTCCAAAACGATATCTGAGCTTATGGTACGTTTAGCGCAAACCGTGCACCTATCTTACAACAACACTAACACCATCTCCAAACGGACCGAACGAGATTCCACATGACCCACGTCACCTAAGAGTACCATCGGGTGCATCCTAAATGATATCTGAGCCTTTGGTACGTTTGGTGCAGACCGTCCACCTATCTGGCACTAACACTAACACGATCTCCAAATAGACCGAACGAGATTCCAGTTGACCCACGTCACCTAGGAGTTCTATCGGGTGCGTCCAAAATGATTTCTGAGCATATGGTACATTTGGCGCAAACCGTGCACCTATATTGCACTAACAATAACACCATGTCCAAACGAACCGAACGTGATTCGACATGACCCACGTCACCTAGGAGTTCCATCGGGTGCGTCCAAAATGATATCTGAGCCTTTGGTACGTTTAGCGCAAACCGTGCACCTATCTTACATCAACACCATCACCATCTCCAAACGGACCGAACGAGATTCCACATGACCCACGTCACCTAGGAGTTCCATCGGGTGCGTCCAAAATGATATCTGAGCCTATGGTACATTTAGCGCAAACCGTGCACCTATCTTACATCAACACCAACACCATCTCCAAACGGACCGAACGAGATTCCACATGACCCATGTCACCTAGGAGTTCCATCGGGTGCGTCCAAAATGATTTTCGAGCCTAGGGTACGTTCGGCGTAAACCGTGCACCGATGTTGCGTCAAAAGATTAGCACTATCTCCAAACGGACCGAAACGAGCTTCTAGTTGAGCTTCGACACCTAGGAGTACCATCGGGTGCATCCTAAACGATATCTGAGCCTTTGGTACACCTAGGAGTTCCATCGGGTGCGTCCAAAATGATATCTGAGCCTATGGTACGTTTAGCACAAACCATGCACTATCTTGCCCTAACACTAACACCATCTCCAAACGGACCAAATGAGATTCCACATGACCCACGTCATCTAGAAGTTCAATCGTGTGCCTCCAAAATGATTTTCGAGCCTATGGTACGTTCAGCGCAAACCATGCACCGATCTTGCATCAAGATTAGCGCTATCTCCAAACGGACCAACACGAGCATCCACTTGAGCTTCGTCACCTAGGGGTACCAACGAGTGCATCCTAAATGATATTTGAGCCTGTGGTACATTTGGCGCAAACCGTTCACCTATATTGCACTAACACTAACACCATCTCTAAACGGACCGAATGAGGTTCCACATGACCCACGTCACCTAGGAGTTCCATCGGGTGCGTCCAAAACGATATCTGAGCCTATGGTACGTTTAGCACAAATCGTGCACCTATCTTGCCCTAACACTAACACCATCTCCAAATAGACCGAACGAGATTCCACATGACCCACATCATCTAGGAGTTCAATCGGGTGCGTCCAAAATGATTTTCGAGCCTATGGTACATTCAGCGCAAACCATGCACCAATCTTGCGTAAAGATTAGCACTATCTCCAAACGGACCAACACGAGCATCCACTTGAGCTTCGTCACGTAGGGGTACCATCGAGTGCGTCATAAACGATATCTGAGCCTATGGTACGTTTGGCGCAAACTGTTCACCTATATTGCACTAACACTAACACCATATCTAAACGGATCGAACAAGGTTCCACAGGGCCCACGTCACCTACGAGTTCCATCGGGTGCGTCCAAAATGATATCTGAGCCTATGGTACGTTTAGCACAAACCGTGCACCTATCTTTCCCTAACACTAACACCATCTCCAAACAGACCGAACGAGATTCCACATGACCCACAACATCTAGGAGTTCAATCGGGTGCGTCCAAAACAATTTTCGAGCCTATGGTACGTTCAGCGCAAACCATGCACCGATCTTGCGTCAATATTTGCACTATCTCTAAACGGACCAACACGAGCATCCACTTGAGCTTCGTCACCTAGGGGTACCATCGAGTGCGTCCTAAACGATATCTGAGCCTGTGGTACGTTTGGCGCAAACCGTTCACCTATGTTGCAATAACACCAACACCATCTCTAAACGTACCGAACGAGGTTCCACATGACCCACGCCACCTAGGAGTTCCATCGGGTGCGTCCAAAATGATATCTGAGCCTATGGTATGTTTAGCACAAACTATGCATCCTATCTTGCCCTAACACTAACACCGTCTCCAAACAGACCGAACGAGATTCTACAAGACCCACATCATCTAGGAGTTCAATCGGGTGCGTCCAAAATGATTTACGAGCCTATGGTACGTTCGGCACAAACCATGCGCCGATCTTGCGTCAAGATTAGCACTATATCCAAACGGACCAAAACAAGCTTCCACTTAATCTTCGTCACCTAGGGGTATGGACCGAACGAGATTCCACATGACCCGCGTCACCTAGGACTACCATCGGGTGTGCCTAAACGATATTAGAGCCTGTGCTACGTTTGGCGCAAACTGTTCACCTATATCGCACTAACACTAACACCATCTCCAAACGCACTAAACAAGGTTTCACATGACCCACGTCACCTAGGAGTTCCATCGGGTGCGTCCAAAATGATTTTCGAGCCTATGGTATGTTCGGCGCAAACCGTGCACCGATCTTGCGTCAAGATTAGCACTATCTCCAAACAGAGCAAAATGAGCTTCTAGTTGAGCTTCGTCACCTAGGAGTATCATCGGGTGCGTCCTAAACGATATCTGAGCCTATGGTACGTTTGGTGCAAACCGTGCACCTGTCTCGCACTAACACTAACACCATCTTCAAACGGACCGAACGAGATTCCACATGACCCACGTCACCTTGGAGTTCCATGGGGTGCCTCCAAAACGATATTTGAGCCTATGGTATGTTTAGCGAAAATAGTGCACCTATCTTACATCAACACTAACACCATCTCCAAACAGACCGAACGAGATTCCACATGACCCACGTCTCCTAGGGGTACCATCGAGTGCATCCTAAACGATATCTGAGCTTGTGGTACGTTTGACGCAAACCATTCACCTATATTGCACTAACACTAACACCATCTCCAAACAGACCGAATGAGTTTCCACATGACCCACGTCACCTAGGAGTTCCATCGGGTGCGTCCAAAATGATTTTTGAGCCTATGGTACATTCGGCGCAAACCGTGCACCGATCTTGTGTCATGATTAGCACTATCTCCAAACGGACCGAAATGAGCTTCCAGTTGAGCTTTGTCACCTAGGAGTACCATCGGGTCCATCCTAAACGATATCTGAGCCTTTGGTACACCTAGGAGTTCCATCGGGTGCGTCCAAAACGATATCTGAGCCTATGGTACGTTTAGCACAAACCGTGTACTATCTTGCCCTAACACTAACACCATCTCCAAACGGACCGAACGAGATTCCACATGACCCACGTCATCTAGAACTTTAATCGGGTGCGTCCAAAATGATTTCCGAGCCTATGGTACGTTCGGCGCAAACCATGCACCGATCTTGCATCAAGATTAGCACTATCTCCAAACGAACCAACACGAGCATCCACTTGAGCTTCGTCACCTAGGGGTACCATCGAGTGCGTCCTAAATGATATTTGAGCCTGTGGTACGTTTGGCGCAAACCGTTCACCTATATTGCACTAACACTAACACCATATCTAAACGGACCGAACGAGGTTCCACATGACCCAGGTCACCTAGGAGTTCCATCGGGTGCGTCCAAAACGATTTTCGAGCCTATGGTATGTTCGGCGCAAACCGTGCACCGATCTTGCGTCAAGATTAGCACTATCTCCAAACAGAGCAAAATGAGCTTCTAGTTGAGCTTCGTCACCTAGGAGTATCATCGGGTGGGTCCTAAACGATATCTGAGCCTTTGGTACACCTAGCAGTTCCATCGGGTGCGTCCAAAACGATATCTGAGCCTATGGTACGTTTAGCACAAACCGTGTACTATCTTGCCCTAACACTAACACCATCTCCAAACGGACCGAACGAGATTCCACATGACCCACGTCATCTAGAACTTCAATCGGGTGCGTCCAAAATGATTTCCGAGCCTATGGTACGTTCGGCGCAAACCATGCACCGATCTTGCATCAAGATTAGCACTATCTCCAAACGGACCAACACGAGCATCCACTTGAGCTTCGTCACCTAGGGGTACCATCGAAAAGGCCCTAAATGATATTTGAGCCTGTGGTACGTTTGGCGCAAACCGTTCACCTATATTGCACTAACACTAACACCATATCTAAACGGACCGAACTAGGTTCCACATGACCCAGGTCACCTAGGAGTTCCATCGGGTGCGTCCAAAACGATATCTGAGCCTATGGTACGTTTAGCACAAACCGTACACCTATCTTGCCCTAACACTAACACCATCTCCAAATAGACCGAACGAGATTCCACATGACCCGCATCATCTAGGAGTTCAATCGGGTGCGTCCAAAATGATTTTCGAGCTTATGGTACGTTCAGCGCAAACCATGCACCAATATTGCGTCAAGATGAGCACTATCTTCAAACGGACCAACACGAGCATCCACTTGAGCTTCGTCACGTAGGGGTACCATCGATTGCGTCCTAAATGATATCTGAGCCTGTGGTACATTTGGCGCAAACTGTTCACCTATATTGCACTAACACTAACACTATCTCTAAACGGACCGAACGAGGTTCCACATGACCCACGTCACCTAGGAGTTCCATCGGGTGCGTCCAAAACGATATCTGAGCCTATGGTACGTTTAGCACAAACCGTGCACCTATCTTGCCCTAACACTAACACCATCTCCAAACAGACCGAACGAGATTCTACATGACCCACATCATCTAGGAGTTCAATCGGGTGCGTCTAAAATGATTTTCGAGCCTATGGTACGTTCAGCGCAAACCATGCACCGATCTTGCGTCAAGATTAGCACTATCTCCAAATGGACCAAAACAAGCTTCCACTTAAGCTTCATCACCTAGAGGTATGGACCGAACGAGATTCCACATGACCCGCGTCACCTAGGACTACCATCGGGTGCGCCTAAACGATATTAGAGCCTGTGCTATGTTTGGCGACAACCGTTCACCTATATTGCACTAACACTAACACCATCTCCAGACGCACTGAATGAGGTTCCACATGACCCACGTCACCTAGGAGTTCCATCGGCTGCGTCCAAATTGATTTTCGAGCCTATGGTACGTTCGGCGCAAACCGTGCACCGATCTTGCGTCAACATTAGCACTATCTCCAAACAGAGCAAAATGAGCTTCTAGTTGAGCTTTGTCTCCTAGGAGTATCATCAGGTGCGTCCTAAACGATATTTGAGCCTATGGTACGTTTGGTGCAAACCGTGCACCTATCTCGCACTTACACTAACACCATCTTCAAACGGACCGAACGAGATTCCACATGACCCACATCACCTAGGAGTTCCTTGGGGTGCGTCCAAAACGATATCTGAGCCTATGGTACGTTTAGCGCAAACCGTGCACCTATCTTACATCAACACTAACACCATCTCCAAACGGACCGAACGAGATTCCACATGACCCACGTCACCTAGGGGTACCATCGAGTGCATCCTAAACGATATCTGAGCTTGTTGTACGTTTGGCGCAAACCGTTCACCTATATTGCACTAACACTAACACCATCTCCAAATGGACCAAACAAGGTTCCACATGACCCACGTCACCTTGGAGTTTCATCGGGTGCGTCCAAAACGATATATGAGCCTATGGTACGTTTAGCGCATACCGTGCACCTATCATACATTAACACTAACACCATGTCCAAATGGACCGAACGAGATTCCACATGACCCACGTCACCTAGGAGTTCCATCGGCTGTGTCCAAAATGATTTTCGAGCCTAGGGTATGTTCGGCGCAAACCGTGCACCGATCTTGCATCAAGATTAGCACTATCTCCAAACAGACCAAAACGAGCTTCCACTTGAGCTTCGTCACCTAGGAGTACCGTCGGGTGTGTCCTAAATGATATCTGAGCCTATGGTACGTTTGGCGCAAAACCGTGCACCTATCTTGCACAAACACTAACACCATCTCCAAATGGACCGAACGAGATTCCACATGACCCTGGTCACCTAGGAGTTCCATCGGGTGCGTCCAAAATGATTTCCGAGCCTATGGTACGTTCAGCGCAAACCGTGCACCGATCTTGCGTCAAGATTAGTAATATCTCCAAACAGAGTGAAACGAGGTTCCAGTTGAGCTTCGTCACCTAGGAGTACCATCAGGTGCATCCTAAACGATATCTGAGCCTTTGGTACGTTTGGCGCAAACCGTGCACCAATCTTGCACTGACACTAACACCATCTCCAAATGGACCGAACGAGATTCCACAGGGCCCACGTCTCCTAGGAGTTCCATCGGGTGCGTCCAAAATGATATCTGAGCCTATGGTACATTTAGCACAAACTGTGCACCTATCTTGTACTAACACTAAGACCATCTTCAAATGGACCAAACGAGATTCCACGTGACCCACGTCTTGTAGGAGCAATTTTATCCTAAATGGTAAACGGTCTTTACACGGTCGCCCTTCGTTTAGCATTTGGGCTGTTTACACGGTGTTTAAACGAAGTTAAACGGTCTAAACGGTTTTGTACTTTAAAAAAAATACATATAATTTTATATGTGCTTGTAGAAAATCAAGTATTCTAGCATTTATACATATTTATCTCAGTAAAAATCAATTATTTTGGTATGTATATATATTTATGCATGTGAAAAGAACCAAATATAGATATTTATGCACGTAACATATCAAGTGTACACATTTATAAATATAATAAACTTAAGTATACAAATTTATCCATACAAAACTGAACTAGATTTACCTCGTGTTTGCCTAAACGGCCGTTTAAACAGTTGTTTAGCCCGTTTAATGTTGTTTATCTCCGTTCCGATTAAGCCATTTAGGCCGTTTTCCCCTTTTTTTGAACGTTTAAACGGTCAACTGTTTAATTTCCGTTTACCCCCTAAACAAAAATGTTTACCACCGTTTACCATTTACTGGCTGTTTAAACAGCCATTTAATCCGTTTACGTGAACACTGCCTAGGAGTTCCATGGGGTGCGTCCAAAACGATATCTGAGGCTATGGTAAGTTTAGCGCAAACCGTACACCTATCTTACATCAACACTAACACCATCTCCAAATGGACCGAGCAAGATTCCACATGACCCACGTCAGCTAGGAGTTCCATTGGGTGTGTCCAAAATGATTTTCGAGCCTATGGTACGTTCGGCGCAAACCGTGCACCGATCTTGCGTCAAGATTAGCACTATCTCCAAATAGACCAAAACGAGCTTCCACTTGAGCTTCATCACCTAGGAGTACCATCGGGTGCGTCCTAAACGATATCTGAGCCTATGGTACGTTTGGCGCAAACCGTTCACCTATATTGCACTAACACTAACACCATCTCCAAACAGACCGAACGAGGTTCCACATGACCCACGTCACCTAGGAGTTCCATCGGGTGCGTCCAAAATGATTTTTGAGCCTATGGTACGTTCGGCACAAACCGTGCACCGATCTTGCGTCAAGATTAGCACTATCTCCAAACGGACCGAAACGAGCTTTCAGTTGTGCTTCGTCACCTAGGAGTACCATTGGGTGCATCCTAAACGATATCTGAGCCTTTGGTACACCCAGGAGTTTCATCGGGTGCGTCCAAAACGATATCTGAGCCTATGGTACGTTTAGCACAAACCGTGCACTATCTTGCCCTAACACTAACACCATCTCCAAACGGTCTGAATGAGATTACACATGACCCACGTCATCTAGGAGTTCAATCGGGTGCGTCAAAAATGATTTCCGAGCCTATGGTACGTTCGGCGCAAACCATGCACCGATCTTGCGTCAAGATTAGCACTATCTCCAAACGGACCAACACGAGCATCCACTTGAGCTTCATCACCTAGGGGTACCATCGACTGCGTCCTAAACGATATCTGAGCCTGTGGTATGTTTGGCGCAAACTGTTCACCTATATTGCACTTACACTAACACCATATCTAAACGGACCGAACGAGGTTCCACGTGACCCACGTCACCTTGGAGTTCCATCGGGTGCGTCCAAAATGATATATGAGCCTATGGTACGTTTAGCACAAACCGTGCACCTATCGTGCCCTAACACTAACACCATCTCCATATAGACTGAACGAGATTCCACATGACCCACATCATCTAGGAGTTCAATCGGGTGCGCCCAAAACGATTTTCGAGCCTATGATACGTTCGGCGCGAACCGTGCACCGATCTTGCGTCAAGATTAGCACTATCTCCAAACGGACCAACACGAGCATCCACTTGAGCTTCGTCACCCAGGGGTACCATCGAGTGCGTCCTAAACGATATCTGTGCCTGTGGTACGTTTGGCGCAAACCGTTCACCTATATTGCACTCACACAAACACCATCTCTAAACGGACCGAACGAGGTTCCACATGACCCATGTCACCTAGGAGTTGCATCGGGTGCGTCCAAAATGATATCTGAGCCTATGGTACATTTAGAACAAACCATGCACCTATCTTGCCCTAACACTAACACCATCTCCAAACAGACCGAACAAGATTCCACATGACCCACATCATCTAGGAGTTCAATCGGATGCGTCCAAAAGGATTTTCGAGCCTATGGTACGTTCGGCGCAAACCATGCACCGATCTTGCATCAAGATTAGCACTATCTCCAAACAGACCAAAACAAGCTTCCACTTAAGCTTCGTCACCTAGGGGTATGGACCGAACAAGAATCCACATGACCCGCGTCACCTAGGACTACCATCGGGAGCGCCTAAATGATATTAGAGCCTGTGCTAACACTAACACCTTCTCCGAACGCACTGAACGAGGTTCCACATGACCCACGTCACCTAGGAGTTCCATCGGGTGCGTCCAAAATGATTTTCGAGCCTATGGTACGTTCGGTGCAAACCGGGCACCGATCTTGTGTCAAGATTAGCACTATCTCCAAACAGAGCAAAATGAGCTTCTAGTT
Source organism: Miscanthus lutarioriparius (assembly GCA_904845875.1). Classification (NCBI taxonomy): domain Eukaryota; kingdom Viridiplantae; phylum Streptophyta; class Magnoliopsida; order Poales; family Poaceae; genus Miscanthus; species Miscanthus lutarioriparius. The sequence continues at coordinate 62,368 of CAJGYO010000542.1, forward strand.
GAGCTCCATCACCTAGGAGTATCATCGGGTGCGTCCTAAACGATATCTGAGCCTATGGTACGTTTGGTGCAAACCGTGCACCTATCTCGCACTAACACTAACACCATCTTCAAACGGACCGAACGAGATTCCACATGACCCACGTCACGTAGGAGTTCCATCGGGTGCGTCCAAAACGATATATGAGCCTATGGTACGTTTAGCGCAAACCGTGCACCTATCTAACATCAACAATAACACCATCTCCAAACGGACCAACGACATTCCACATGACCCACGTCACGTAGGAGTTCCATCGGGTGCATCCAAAATGATATATGAGCCTATGGTACGTTTAGCGCAAACCGTGCACCTATCTTACATCAACACTAACACCATCTCCAAACGGACCGAACGAGGTTCCACATGACCCATGTCAACTAGGAGTTCCATCGGGTGCGTCTAAAACGATATCTAAGCCTATGGTACGTTTGGCGCAAACCGTGCACCTATCTTACATTAACACTAACACCATCTCCAAACGGACCGAACGACATTCCACATGACCCACGTCACCTAGGAGTTCCATCGGGTGCGTCCAAAACGATATATGAGCCTATGGTACGTTTAGCGCAAACCGTGCACCTATCTTACATTAACACTAACACCATCTCCAAACGGACCGAACGAGATTCCACATGACCCACGTCACCTAGGAGTTCCATCGGCTATGTCCAAAATGATTTACTAGCCTAGGGTACGTTCGGCGCAAACCGTGCACCGATCTTGCGTAAAGATTAGCACTATCTGCAAATTGACCAAAACGAGCTTCCACTTGAGCTTCGTCACCTAGGAGTAAACCATTCACCAATCTTGCACTAACACTAACACCATCTCCAAACGGACCGAATGAGATTCCACATGACCCACGTCACCTAGCAGTTCCATCTGGTGCATCCAAAATGATTTCTGAGCCTATGGTACATTCGGCGCAAACCGTGCACCGATCTTGCGTCAAGATTAGCACTATCTCCAAACGGGCCAAAACTAGCTTCCATTTGAGCTTCATCACCTAGGAGTACCATCGCAGCGTCCAAAACGATTTCTGAGCCTATGGTATGTTCAGCGTAAACCGTGCACCTATCTTGCACTAACACAAACACCATCTCCAAATGGACCGAACGAGATTCCACATGACCCATGTCACCTAGGAGTTCCATCTGATGCGTCCAATACGATTTCGGAGCCTATGGTATGTTCGGCGCAAAGCGTGCACCAATCTTGCGTCAAGATTAGCACTATCTCCAAATGGACCGAAACTAGCTTCCACTTGAGCTTCGTCACCTAGGAGTATCATCGGGTGCGTTCTAAACCATATCTGAGCCTATGGTATGTTTGGTGCAAGCCGTGCACCTATCTTGCACTCACACTAACACCATCTCCCAACGGACCCAACGAGATTCCACATGACCCGCGTCACCTAGGAGTTCCATCTAGTGCGTCCATAACGATTTTCGAGCCTATGGTACGCTCGGCGCAAAACTGTGCACCGATCTTGCGTCAAGATTAGCACTATCTCCAAACGGACCGAAACAAGCTTCCACTTGAGCTTCGTCACCTATGAGTACCATCGGGTGCGTTCTAAATCATATCTGGGCCTATGGTACGTTTGGTGCAAACCGTGCACCTACCTAGCACTCACACTAACACCATCTCCAAACGGAACCGAATGAGATTGCACATGACCCACGTCACGTAGGGGTTCCATCGATTGCGTCAAAAACGATATATGAGCCTATGGTATCTTTAGCGCAAACCGTGCACCTATCTTACATCAACACTAACACCATCTCCAAACGGACCGAACGAGATTCCACATGAACCACGCCACCTATGAGTTCCATCGGGTGCGTCCAAAACGATATCTGACCCTATGGTACGTTTGGTGCATACCGTGCACCTATCTTGCACTCACACGCACACCATGTCCAAACAGACCAACGAGATTCCACATGACCCACGTCACGTAGGAGTTCCATCGGGTGCGTCAAAAATGATATATGAGCCTATGGTATGTTTAGCGCAAACAGTGCACCTATCTTACATCAACACTAACACCATCTCCATCGGGTGCGTCCAAAACGATATATGACCCTATGGTACGTTTGGTGCAAACCGTGCACCTACCTTGCACTCACACTAACACCATCTCCAAACAGAACCGAACGAGATTCCACATGACCCACGTCACGTAGGAGTTCCATCGGTTGCGTCAAAAACGATATATGAGCCTATGGTATGTTTAGCGCAAACCGTACACCTATCTTACATCAACACTAACACCATCTCCAAACGGACCGAACGAGATTCCACATGAACCACGCCACGTATGAGTTCCATCGGGTGCGTCCAAAACGATATATCGACCCTATGGTACGTTTGGTGCAAACCGTGCACCTATCTTGCACTCACACTAACACCATCTTCAAACGGACCAACGAGATTCCACATGACCCACGCCACGTAGGGAGTTCCATCAAAAGCGCCAAAAACGATATATGAGCCTATGGTATGTTTCGCGCAAACTGTAAACCTATCTTACCTATCTTACATCAACACTAACACCATCTCCATCGGGTGCGCCCAAAACGATATATGACCCTATGGTACGTTTGGTGTACGTTTAAGGCAAACCTATCTTGCACTAACACTAACACCATCTCCAAACGGACCAACGAGATTCCACATGACCCACGTCACGTAGGAGTTCCATCGGGTGCGTCCAAAACGATATATGAGCCTATGGTACGTTTAGCGCAAACCGTGCACCTATCTAACATCAACAATAACACCATCTCCAAACGGACCAACGACATTCCACATGACCCACGTCACGTAGGAGTTCCATCGGGTGCATCCAAAATGATATATGAGCCTATGGTACGTTTAGCGCAAACCGTGCACCTATCTTACATCAACACTAACACCATCTCCAAACGGACCGAACGAGGTTCCACATGACCCATGTCAACTAGGAGTTCCATCGGGTGCGTCTAAAACGATATCTAAGCCTATGGTACGTTTGGCGCAAACCGTGCACCTATCTTACATTAACACTAACACCATCTCCAAACGGACCGAACGACATTCCACATGACCCACGTCACCTAGGAGTTCCATCGGGTGCGTCCAAAACGATATATGAGCCTATGGTACGTTCAGCGCAAACCGTGCACCTATCTTACATTAACACTAACACCATCTCCAAACGGACGAACGAGATTCCACATGACCCACGTCACCTAGGAGTTCCATCGGCTATGTCCAAAATGATTTACTAGCCTATGGTACGTTTCGGCGCAAACCGCAAAACCGTGCACCGATCTTGCTCCAAAAGATTAGCACTATCGCAAATTGACCAAAACGAGCTTCCACTTGATTTCGAGCCTATGGTACCTAGGAGTAAACCATTCACCAATCTTGCACTAACACTAACACCATCTCCAAACAGACCGAATGAGATTCCACATGACCCACGTCACCTAGCAGTTCCATCTGGTGCATCCAAAACGATTTCTGAGCCTATGGTACATTCGGCGCAAACCGTGCACCGATCTTGCGTCAAGATTAGCACTATCTCCAAACGGGCCAAAACTAGCTTCCATTTGAGCTTCATCACCTAGGAGTACCATCGCTGCGTCCAAAACGATTTCTGAGCCTATGGTATGTTCAGCGTAAACCGTGCACCTATCTTGCACTAACACAAACACCATCTCCAAACGGACCGAACGAGATTCCACATGACCCATGTCACCTAGGAGTTCCATCTGATGCGTCCAATACGATTCGGAGCCTATGGTATGTTCGGCGCAAAGCGTGCACCAATCTTGCGTCAAGATTAGCACTATCTCCAAATGGACCGAAACTAGCTTCCACTTGAGCTTCGTCACCTAGGAGTATCATCGGGTGCGTTCTAAACCATATCTGAGCCTATGGTATGTTTGGTGCAAGCCGTGCACCTATCTTGCACTCACACTAACACCATCTCCCAACGGACCCAACGAGATTCCACATGACCCGCGTCACCTAGGAGTTCCATCTAGTGCGTCCATAACGATTTTTGAGCCTATGGTACGTTCGGCGCAAACCGTGCACCGATCTTGCGTCAAGATTAGCACTATCTCCAAACGGACCGAAACAAGCTTCCACTTGAGCTTCGTCACCTATGAGTACCATCGGGTGCGTTCTAAATCATATCTGGGCCTATGGTACGTTTGGTGCAAACCGTGCACCTACCTAGCACTCACACTAACACCATCTCCAAACGGAACCGAACGAGATTGCACATGACCCACGTCACGTAGGGGTTCCATCGATTGCGTCAAAAACGATATATGAGCCTATGGTATGTTTAGCGCAAACCGTGCACCTATCTTACATCAACACTAACACCATCTCCAAACGGACCGAACGAGATTCCACATGAACCACGCCACCTTTGAGTTCCATCGGGTGCGTCCAAAACGATATCTGACCCTATGGTACGTTTGGTGCATACCGTGCACCTATCTTGCACTCACACGCACACCATGTCCAAACAGACCAACGAGATTCCACATGACCCACGCCACGTAGGGAGTTCCATCGGTGCGCCAAAAACAATATATGAGCCTATGGTATGTTTAGCGCAAAACCGTGCACCTATCTTACATCAAGACATCAACACTATCACCATCTGGATCGGGTTGAGCTTCCCAAAACGATATATGACCCTATGGTACGCGAGCCTATGGTACGCAAACCGTGCACCTACCTTGCACTCACACTAACACCATCTCCAAACAGAACCGAACGAGATTCCACATGACCCACGTCACGTAGGAGTTCCATCGGTTGCGTCAAAAACGATATATGAGCCTATGGTATGTTTAGCGCAAACCGTGCACCTATCTTACATCAACACTAACACCATCTCCAAACGGACCGAACGAGATTCCACATGAACCACGCCACGTATGAGTTCCATCGGGTGCGTCCAAAACGATATCTGACCCTATGGTACGTTTGGTGCAAACCGTGCACCTATCTTGCACTCACACTAACACCATCTTCAAACGGACCAACGAGATTCCACATGACCCACGTCACGTAGGAGTTCCATCGGGTGCGTCAAAAACGATATATGAGCCTATGGTATGTTTCGCGTAAACCGTGCACCTATCTTACATCAACACTAACACCATCTCCATCGGGTGCGTCCAAAACGATATATGACCCTATGGTACGTTTGGTGCAAACAGTGCACCTATCTTGCACTAACACTAACACCATCTCCAAACGGACCAACGAGATTCCACATGACCCACGTCACGTAGGAGTTCCATCGGGTGCGTCCAAAACGATATATGAGCCTATGGTACGTTTAGCGCAAACCGTGCACCTATCTAACATCAACAATAACACCATCTCCAAACGGACCAACGACATTCCACATGACCCACGTCACGTAGGAGTTCCATCGGGTGCATCCAAAATGATATATGAGCCTATGGTACGTTTAGCGCAAACCGTGCACCTATCTTACATCAACACTAACACCATCTCCAAACGGACCGAACGAGGTTCCACATGACCCATGTCAACTAGGAGTTCCATCGGGTGCGCCTAAAACGATATCTAAGCCTATGGTACGTTTGGCGCAAAACCGTGCACCTATCTTACATTAACACTAACACCATCTCCAAACGGACCGAACGACATTCCACATGACCCACGTCACCTAGGAGTTCCATCGAAAAGTGCGTGCCAAAACGATATATGAGCCTATGGTACGTTTAGCGCAAAACCGTGCACCTATCTTACATTAACACTAACACCATCTCCAAACGGACCAACGAGATTCCACATGACCCACGTCACCTAGGAGTTCCATCGGCTATGTCCAAAATGATTTATGAGCCTAGCCTAGCAAAACGTGCACCCTTCGGCGCAAAACCACCATCTCCATCTTGCGAAAAAGATTAGCACTATGACCCGCAAATTGACCAAAAACGAGCTTCCAAAACTTGAGCTTGAGCCTATGGTCACCTAGGAGTAAACCATTCACCAATCTTGCACTCACACTAACACCATCTCCAAACGGATCGAATGAGATTCCACATGACCCACGTCACCTAGGAGTTCCATCGGGTGCATCCAAAACGATTTTCGAGCCTATGGTACATTCGCGGCAAACGTGCACCGATCTTGCGTCAAGATTAGCACTATCTCCAAACGGGCCAAAACTAGCTTCCATTTGAGCTTCATCACCTAGGAGTACCATCGGCTGCCCAAAACGATTTTTGAGCCTATGGTATGTTCGGCGTAAACCGTGCACCTATCTTGCACTAACACTAACACCATCTCCAAACGGACCGAACGAGATTCCACATGACCCATGTCACCTAGGAGTTCCATCGGTGCGCCCAATACGATTTCGAGCCTATGGTATGTTCGGTAAAGCGTGCACCAATCTTGCGTCAAGATTAGCACTATCTCCAAATGGACCGAAACTAGCTTCCACTTGAGCTTCGTCACCTAGGAGTATCATCGGTGCGTTCAAAACCATATCTCGAGCCTATGGTATGTTTGGTGCAAAGCGTGCACCTATCTTGCACTCACACTAACACCATCTCCCAACGGACCCAACGAGATTCCACATGACCCGCGTCACCTAGGAGTTCCATCTAGTGCGTCCATAACGATTTTCGAGCCTATGGTACGTTCGGCGCAAACCGTGCACCGATCTTGCGTCAAGATTAGCACTATCTCCAAACGGACCGAAACAAGCTTCCACTTGAGCTTCATTCACCTCACCTGAGTACCATCGGGTGCGTTCTAAATCATATCTGGGCCTATGGTACGTTTGGTGCAAACCGTGCACCTACCTAGCACTCACACTAACACCATCTCCAAACGGAACCGAACGAGATTGCACATGACCCACGTCACGTAGGGGTTCCATCGATTGCGTCAAAAACGATATATGAGCCTATGGTATGTTTAGCGCAAACCGTTCACCTATCTTACATCAACACTAACACCATCTCCAAACGGACCGAACGAGATTCCACATGAACCACGCCACCTATGAGTTCCATCGGGTGCGTCCAAAACGATATCTGACCCTATGGTACGTTTGGTGCATACCGTGCACCTATCTTGCACTCACACGCACACCATGTCCAAACAGACCAACGAGATTCCACATGACCCACGTCACGTAGGAGTTCCATCGGGTGCGTCAAAAACGATATATAAGCCTATGGTATGTTTAGCGCAAACCGTGCACCTATCTTACATCAACACTAACACCATCTCCATCGGGTGCGTCCAAAACGATATATGACCCTATGGTACGTTTGGTGCAAACCGTGCACCTACCTTGCACTCACACTAACACCATCTCCAAACAGAACCGAACGAGATTCCACATGACCCACGTCACGTAGGAGTTCCATCGGTTGCGTCAAAAACGATATATGAGCCTATGGTATGTTTAGCGCACACCGTGCACCTATCTTACATCAACACTAACACCATCTCCAAACGGACCGAACGAGATTCCACATGAACCACGCCACGTATGAGTTCCATCGGGTGCGTCCAAAACGATATCTAACCCTATGGTACGTTTGGTGCAAACCGTGCACCTATCTTGCACTCACACTAACACCATCTTCAAACGGACCAACGAGATTCCACATGACCCACGTCACGTAGGAGTTCCATCGGGTGCGTCAAAAACGATATATGAGCCTATGGTATGTTTCGCGCAAACCGTGCACCTATCTTACATCAACACTAACACCATCTCCATCGGGTGCGTCCAAAACGATATATGACCCTATGGTACGTTTGGTGCAAACAGTGCACCTATCTTGCACTAACACTAACACCATCTCCAAACGGACCAACGAGATTCCACATGACCCACGCCACGTAGGGAGTTCCATCGGTGCGTCCAAAACGATATATGAGCCTATGGTACGTTTAGCGCAAACCGTGCACCTATCTAACATCAACAATAACACCATCTCCAAACGGACCAACGAGATTCCACATGACCCACGTCACGTAGGAGTTCCATCGGGTGCGTCCAAAACGATATATGAGCCTATGGTACGTTTAGTGCGAACCGTGCACCTATCTTACATCAACACTAAAACCATCTCCAAATGGACCGAATGAGATTCCACATGACCCACGTCACCTACGAGTCCCATCGGGTGCGTCCAAAATGATTTCCGAGCCTATGGTACGTTCGGCGCAAACCGTGCACCGATCTTGCGTCAAGATTAGCACTATCTCCAAACGGAACGAAACTAGCTTCCACTTGAGCTTCATCACCTAGGAGTACCATCGGGTGTTCTAAATGATATTTGAGCCTGTGGTACGTTTGGCGCAAACCGTGCACCAATCTTGCACTAACACTTACACCATCTCCAAACGGACCGAACAAGATTCCACATGACCCACGTCACCTAGGAGTTCCATCGGGTGCGTATAAAACGATTTCGGAGCATATGGTACGTTCGACGCCAACCTGCACCGATGTTGCGTCAAGATTAGCACTATCTCCAAACGGACCGAAACGAGCTTCTAGTTGAGCTTCGTCACCTAGGAGTACCATCGGGTGCGTCCAAAATGATATTTGAGCCTATGGTACGTTTTGCGCAAACCGTGCATCTATCTTGCACTAACACTAACACCAACTCTAAACGGACCGAACGAGATTCCACATGACCCACGTCACCTAGGAGTTCCATCGGGTGCGTCCAAAATGATATCTGAGCCTATGGTACGTTTCGCGCAAACTGTGCACCTGTCTTACATGAACACTAACACCATCTCCTAACGGACCGAATGAGATTCCACATGACCCACATCGCCTAGGAGTTCCATCGGGTGCGTCCAAAACGATTTCAGAGCCTTTGGTACGTTCGGCGCAAACCGTGCACTGATTTTGCGTCAAGATGAGCACTATCTCCAAATGGACCGAAACGAGCTTCTAGTTGAGCTTCGTCACCTAGGAGTACCATCGGGTGCGTCCTAAACGATATCTGAGCCTATGGTACGTTTGGCGCAAACCGTGCACCTACCTTGCACTAACACTAACACCATCTCCAAACGGACCGAACGAGATTCCACATGACCCACGTCACCAAGGTGTTCCATCGGATGCGTCCAAAATGATTTCCGAGCCTATGGTACGCTCGGCGCAAACCGTGCACCGATCTTGCGTCAAGATTAGCACTATCTCCAAACGGAACGAAACTAGCATCCACTTGAGCTTCGTAACTTAGGAGTACCATCGGGTGCGTCCAAAACGATTTCTGAGCCTATGGTATGTTCAGCGCAAACCGTGCACCTATCTTGCACTAACACTAACACCAACTCCAAACGGACCGAACGAGATTCCACATGACCCGCGTCACCTAGGAGTTCCATCTGGTGCGTCCAAAACGATTTTCGAGCCTATGGTACGTTCGGCGCAAACCGTGCACCGATCTTACGTCAAGATTAACACTATCTCCAAACGGACTGAAACAAGCTTCCACTTGAGCTTCGTCACCTAGGAGTACCATCGGGTGCGTTCTAAACCATATCTAGGCCTATGGTACGTTTGGTGCAAACCGTGCACCTACCTTGCACTCACACTAACACCATCTCCAAATGGAACAACGAGATTCCACATGACCCACGTCACGTAGGAGTTCCATCGGTTGCGTCAAAAACGATATATGAGCCTATGGTATGTTTAGCGCAAACCGTGCACCTATCTTACATCAACACTAACACCATCTCCAAACGGACCGAACGAGATTCTACATGACCCACGTCACGTAGGAGTTCCATCGGGTGCGTCCAAAACGATATCTAACCCTATGGTACGTTTGGTGCAAACCGTGCACCAATCTTGCACTCACACTAACACCATCTTCAAACGGACCAACGAGATTCCACATGACCCACGTCACGTAGGAGTTCCATCGGGTGCGTCAAAAATGATATATGAGCCTATGGTATGTTTCGCGCAAACCGTGCACCTATCTTACATCAACACTAACACCATCTCCATCGGGTGCGTCCAAAACGATATATGACCCTATGGTACGTTTGGTGCAAACAGTGCACCTATCTTGCACTAACACTAACACCATCTCCAAACGGACCAACGAGATTCCACATGACCCACGTCACGTAGGAGTTCCATCGGGTGCGTCCAAAACGATATATGAGCCTATGGTACGTTTAGCGCAAACCGTGCACCTATCTAACATCAACAATAACACCATCTCCAAACGGACCAACGAGATTCCACATGACCCACGTCACGTAGGAGTTCCATCGGGTGCGTCCAAAACGATATATGAGCCTATGGTACGTTTTAGTGTAAAACCATGCACCTATCTTACATCAACACTAAAACCATCTCCAAATGGACCAATGAGATTCCACATGACCCACGCCACCTAGGAGTCCCCATCAAAAGTGCGTCCAAAATGATTTCCGAGCCTATGGTACATTCGGCGCAAACCGTGCACCGATCTTGCGTCAAGATTAGCACTATCTCCAAACGGAACGAAACTAGCATCCCCTTGAGCTTCGTCAACTAGGAGTACCATCGGGTGTTCTAAATGATATTCGAGCCTATGGTACGTTTTGGCTAAAACCATGCACCTATCTTGCACTAACACTAACACCATCTCCAAACGGACGAACAAGATTCCACATGACCCACGTCACCTAGGAGTTCCATCGGTGCATATAAAACATATTTGAGCCTATGGTACGCTCGACACCAAACCTGCACCGTTGTTGCGCCAAGATTAGCACTATCTCCAAACGGACCAAAATGAGCTTCCGGTTGAGCACGTCACCTAGGAGTACCATCGGGTGCGCCCAAAATGATATCTCGAGCCTATGGTGCGTTTCGGCGCAAACCGTGCACCTATCTTGCACTAACACTAACACCATCTCCAAACGGACGAACGAGATTCCACATGACCCACGTCATCTAGGAGTTCCATCGGGTGCGCCCAAAACAATATCTCGAGCCTATGGTACGTTTTTCGGCGCAATTGTGCACCTATCTTAGATGAACACTAACACCATCTCCAAACGGACCGAACGAGATTCCACATGACCCACGCCACCTAGGAGTTCCATCGGGTGCGTCCAAAACAATTTCGAGCCTTTGGTACGTTCGACACCAACCTGCACCGTTGTTTGCGTCAAGATGAGCACTATCTCCAAATGGACCGAAACGAGCTTCCAGTTGAGCTTCGTCACCTAGGAGTACCATCGGGTGCGTCCTAAATGATATCTGAGCCTATGGTACGTTTGGCGCAAACCATGCACCTATCTTGCACTAACACTAACACCATCTCCAAACGGATCGAATGAGATTCTACAAGACCCACGTCACCAAGGTGTTCCATCAGGTGTGTCCAAAATGATTTCCGAGCCTATGGTACGTTCGGCGCAAACCGTGCACCGATCTTGCGTCAAGATTAGCACTATATCCAAACGGAACGAAACTAGCTTCCACTTGAGCTTCGTCACCTAGGAGTACCATCGGGTGGGTCCAAAACGATTTCTGAGCCTATGGTATGTTCAGCGCAAACCGTGCACCTATCTTGCACTAACACTAACACCATCTCCAAACGGACCGAACGAGATTCCACATGACCCACGTCACCAAGGTGTTCCATCGGTGTAAGGCCCAAAACGATTTCCGAGCCTATGGTACGTTCGGCGCAAACCGTGCACCGATCTTGCGTCAAGATTAGCACTATCTCCAAACGGAACGAAACTAGCTTCCACTTGAGCTTCGTCACCTAGGAGTACCATCGGGTGCGTCCAAAACGATTTCTGAGCCTATGGTATGTTTGGCGCAAAGCGTGCGCCTATCTTACACTAACATTAACACCATCTCCAAATGGACCGAACGAGATTCCACATGACCCGCGTCACCTAGGAGTTCCATCTGGTGCGTCCAAAATGATTTTCGAGCCTATGGTACGTTTGGCGCAAACCGTGCACCGATCTTGCGTCAAGATTAGCACTATCTCCAAACGGAACGAAAGTAGCATCCACTTGAGCTTCGTAACTTAGGAGTACCATCGGGTGCGCCCAAACGATTTTCGAGCCTATGGTATGTTCAGCAAGCAAACCGTGCACCTATCTTGCACTAACACTAACACCAACTCCAAACGGACCGAACGAGATTCCACATGACCCGCGTCACCTAGGAGTTCCATCTGGTGCGTCCAAAACGATTTTCGAGCCTATGGTACGTTCGGCGCAAACCGTGCACCGATCTTACGTCAAGATTAACACTATCTCCAAACGGACTGAAACAAGCTTCCACTTGAGCTTCGTCACCTAGGAGTACCATCGGGTGCGTTCTAAACCATAACTAGGCCTATGGTACGTTTGGTGCAAACCGTGCACCTACCTTGCACTCACACTAACACCATCTCCAAATGGAACAACGAGATTCCACATGACCCACGTCACGTAGGAGTTCCATCGGTTGCGTCAAAAACGATATATGAGCCTATGGTATGTTTAGCGCAAACCGTGCACCTATCTTACATCAACACTAACACCATCTCCAAACGGACCGAACGAGATTCTACATGACCCACGTCACGTAGGAGTTCCATCGGGTGCGTCCAAAACGATATCTAACCCTATGGTACGTTTGGTGCAAACCGTGCACCTATCTTGCACTCACACTAACACCATCTTCAAACGGACCAACGAGATTCCACATGACCCACGTCACGTAGGAGTTCCATCGGGTGCGTCAAAAACGATATATGAGCCTATGGTATGTTTCGCGCAAACCGTGCACCTATCTTACATCAACACTAACACCATCTCCATCGGGTGCGTCCAAAACGATATATGACCCTATGGTACGTTTGGTGCAAACAGTGCACCTATCTTGCACTAACACTAACACCATCTCCAAAACGACCAACGAGATTCCACATGACCCACGTCACGTAGGAGTTCCATCGGGTGCGTCCAAAACGATATATGAGCCTATGGTACGTTTAGCGCAAACCGTGCACCTATCTAACATCAACAATAACACCATCTCCAAACGGACCAACGAGATTCCACATGACCCACGTCACGTAGGAGTTCCATCGGGTGCGTCCAAAACGATATATGAGCCTATGGTACGTTTAGTGCGAACCATGCACCTATCTTACATCAACACTAAAACCATCTCCAAATGGACCGAATGAGATTCCACATGACCCACGTCACCTACGAGTCCCATCTGGTGCGTCCAAAATGATTTCCGAGCCTATGGTACATTCGGCGCAAACCGTGCACCGATCTTGCGTCAAGATTAGCACTATCTCCAAACGGAACGAAACTAGCATCCCCTTGAGCTTCGTCAACTAGGAGTACCATCGGGTGTTCTAAATGATATCTGAGCCTATGGTACGTTTGGCGCAAACCATGCACCTGTCTTGCACTAACACTAACACCATCTCCAAACGGACCGAACAAGATTCCACATGACCCACGTCACCTAGGAGTTCCATCGGGTGCATATAAAGACAATTTCGGAGCCTATGGTACGTTCGACACCAACCTGCACCGTTGTTGCGTCAAGATTAGCACTATCTCCAAACAGACCGAAATGAGCTTCCAGTTGAGCTTCGTCACCTAGGAGTACCATCGGGTGCGTCCAAAATGATATCTGAGCCTATGGTATGTTTCGCGCAAACCGTGCACCTATCTTGCACTAACACTAACACCATCTCCAAACGGATCGAACGAGATTCCACATGACCCACGTCATCTAGGAGTTCCATCGGGTGCGTCCAAAACGATATCTGAGCCTATGGTACGTTTCGCGCAATTGTGCACCTGTCTTAGATGAACACTAACACCATCTCTTAACGGACCGAACGAGATTCCACATGACCCACGTCACCTAGGAGTTCCATCGGTTGCGTCCAAAACAATTTCAGAGCCTTTGGTACGTTCGACACCAACCTGCACCGTTGTTGCGTCAAGATTAGCACTATCTCCAAACAGACCGAAACAAGCTTCCAGTTGAGCTTCGTCACCTAGGAGTACCATCGGGTGCGTCCTAAATGATATCTGAGCCTATGGTACGTTTGGCGCAAACCATGCACCTATCTTGCACTAACACTAACACCATCTCCAAACGGATCGAACGAGATTCTACATGACCCACGTCACCAAGGTGTTCCATCAGGTGTGTCCAAAATGATTTCCGAGCCTATGGTACGTTCGGCGCAAACCGTGCACCGATCTTGCGTCAAGATTAGCACTATATCCAAATGGAACGAAACTAGCTTCCACTTGAGTTCGTCACCTAGGAGTACCATCGGGTGGGTCCAAAACGATTTCTGAGCCTATGGTATGTTCAGCGCAAACCGTGCACCTATCTTGCACTAACACTAACACCATCTCCAAACGGACCGAACGAGATTCCACATGACCCACGTCACCAAGGTGTTCCATCGGGTGCGTCCAAAACGATTTCGAGCCTATGGTACGTTCGGCGCAAACCGTGCACCGATCTTGCGTCAAGATTAGCACTATCTCCAAACGGAACGAAACTAGCTTCCACTTGAGCTTCGTCACCTAGGAGTACCATCGGGTGCGTCCAAAACGATTTCTGAGCCTATGGTATGTTCAGCGCAAAGCGTGCACCTATCTTACACTAACATTAACACCATCTCCAAATGGACCGAACGAGATTCCACATGACCCGCGTCACCTAGGAGTTCCATCTGGTGCGTCCAAAATGATTTTCGAGCCTATGGTACGTTCGGCGCAAACCGTGCACCGATCTTACGTCAAGATTAGCACTATCTCCAAACGGACCGAAACAAGCTTCCACTTGAGCTTCGTCACCTAGGAGTACCATCGGGTGTGTTCTAAACCATATCTAGGCCTATGGTACGTTTGGTGCAAACCGTGCACCTACCTTGCACTCACACTAACACCATCTCCAAATGGAACAACAAGATTCCACATGACCCACGTCACGTAGGAGTTCCATAGGTTGCGTAAAAAACGATATATGAGCCTATGGTACGTTTAGTGCGAACCGTGCACCTATCTTACATCAACACTAAAACCATCTCCAAATGGACCGAATGAGATTCCACATGACCCACGTCACCTACGAGTCCCATCTGGTGCGTCCAAAATGATTTCCGAGCCTATGGTACGTTCGGCGCAAACCGTGCACCGATCTTGCGTCAAGATTAGCACTATCTCCAAACGGAACGAAACTAGCGTCCCCTTGAGCTTCGTCACCTAGGAGTACCATCGGGTGTTCTAAATGATATCTGAGCCTATGGTACGTTTGGCGCAAACCATGCACCTGTCTTGCACTAACACTAACACCATCTCCAAACGGACCGAACAAGATTCCACATGACCCACGTCACCTAGGAGTTCCATCGGGTGCATATAAAACAATTTCGGAGCCTATGGTACGTTCGACACCAACCTGCACCGTTGTTGCGTCAAGATTAGCACTATCTCCAAACAGACCGAAATGAGCTTCCAGTTGAGCTTCGTCACCTAGGAGTACCATCGGGTGCGTCCAAAATGATATCTGAGCCTATGGTACGTTTCGCGCAAACCGTGCACCTATCTTGCACTAACACTAACACCATCTCCAAACGGATCGAACGAGATTCCACATGACCCACGTCACCTAGGAGTTCCATCGGGTGCGTCCAAAACGATATCTAAGCCTATGGTACGTTTCGCGCAATTGTGCACCTATCTTAGATGAACACTAACACCATCTCTTAAGGGACCGAATGAGATTCCACATGACCCACGTCACCTAGGAGTTCCATCGGTTGCGTCCAAAACAATTTCAGAGCCTTTGGTATGTTCGACACCAACCTGCACCGTTGTTGCGTCAAGATTAGCACTATCTCCAAACAGACCGAAACGAGCTTCCAGTTGAGCTTCGTCACCTAGGAGTACCATCGGGTGCGTCCTAAATGATATCTGAGCCTATGGTACGTTTGGCGCAAACCGTGCACCTATCTTGCACTAACACTAACACCATCTCCAAACGGATCGAACGAGATTCTACATGACCCACGTCACCAAGGTGTTCCATCAGGTGTGTCCAAAACGATTTCCGAGCCTATGGTACGTTCGGCGCAAACCGTGCACCGATCTTGCGTCAAGATTAGCACTATATCCAAACGGAACGAAACTAGCTTCCACTTGAGCTTCGTCACCTAGGAGTACCATCGGGTGGGTCCAAAACGATTTCTGAGCCTATGGTATGTTCAGCGCAAACCGTGCACCTATCTTGCACTAACACTAACACCATCTCCAAACGGACCGAACGAGATTCCACATGACCCACGTCACCAAGGTGTTCCATCGGGTGCGTCCAAAACGATTTCCGAGCCTATGGTACGCTCAAGCGCGCAAAAGCGCAACCGATCTTGCGCCAAGATTCGCACTATCTCCAAACGGAACGAAACTAGCTTCCACTTGAGCTTCGTCACCTAGGAGTACCATCGGGTGCGTCCAAAACGATTTCTGAGCCTATGGTATGTTCAGCGCAAAGCGTGCACCTATCTTACACTAACATTAACACCATCTCCAAACGGACCGAACGAGATTCCACATGACCCGCGTCACCTAGGAGTTCCATCTGGTGCGTCCAAATGATTTTCGAGCCTATGGTACGTTCGGCGCAAACCGTGCACCGATCTTACGTCAAGATTAGCACTATCTCCAAACGGACCGAAACAAGCTTCCACTTGAGCTTCGTCACCTAGGAGTACCATCGGGTGTGTTCTAAACCATATCTAGGCCTATGGTACGTTTGGTGCAAACCGTGCACCTACCTTGCACTCACACTAACACCATCTCCAAATGGAACAACAAGATTCCACATGACCCACGTCACGTAGGAGTTCCATAGCTTGCGTAAAAAACGATATATGAGCCTATGGTATGTTTAGCGCAAACCGTGCACCTATCTTACATCAACACTAACACCATCTCCAAACGGACCGAACAAGATTCCACACGAACCACGCCACCTATGAGTTCCATCGAGTGCGTCCAAAACGATATCTGACCCTATGGTACGTTTGGTGCAAACCGTGCACCTATCTTGCACTCACACTAACACCATCTTCAAACGGACCAACGAGATTTCACATGACCCACGTCACGTAGGAGTTCCATCGGTGCGTCAAAAATGATATATGAGCCTATGGTATGTTTCGCACAAACCGTGCACCTATCTTACATCAACACTAACACCATCTCCATCGGGTGCGTCCAAAACGATATATGACCCTATGGTACGTTTGGTGCAAACCGTGCACCTATCTTGCACTAACACTAACACTAACACCATCTCCAAACGGACCGATGAGATTCCACATGACCCACGTCACGTAGGAGTTCCATCGGGTGCGTCCAAAACGATATATGAGCCTATGGTACGTTTAGCGCAAACCGTGCACCTATCTAACATGAACAATAACACCATCTCCAAACGGACCAACGACATTCCACATGACCCACGTCACGTAGGAGTTCCATCGGGTCCGTCCAAAACGATATATGAGCCTATGGTACGTTTAGCGCAAACCGTGCACCTATCTAACATCAACAATAACACCATCTCCAAACGGACCAACGAGATTCCACATGACCCACGTCACGTAGGAGTTCCATCGGGTGCGTCCAAAACGATATATGAGCCTATGGTACGTTAGTGCGAACCGTGCACCTATCTTACATCAACACTAAAACCATCTCCAAATGGACCGAATGAGATTCCACATGACCCACGCCACCTCACGAGTCCCATCAAAAGGCCCAAAATGATTTCCGAGCCTATGGTACGTTCGGCGCAAACCGTGCACCGATCTTGCGTCAAGATTAGCACTATCTCCAAACGGAACGAAACTAGCTTCCACTTGAGCTTCGTCACCTAGGAGTACCATCGGGTGTTCTAAATGATATTTGAGCCTGTGGTACGTTTGGCGCAAACCGTGCACCAATCTTGCACTAACACTTACACCATCTCCAAACGGACCGAACAAGATTCCACATGACCCACGTCACCTAGGGAGTTCCATCGGTGCGTATAAACGCGATTTTGAGCATATGGTACGTTCGACGCCAACCTGCACCGATGTTGCGTCAAGATCAGCACTATCTCCAAACGGACCGAAACGAGCTTCTAGTTGGGCTTCGTCACCTAGGAGTACCATCGGGTGCGTCCAAAATGATATTTGAGCCTATGGTACGTTTTGCGCAAACCGTGCATCTATCTTGCACTAACACTAACACCAACTCTAAACGGACCGAACGAGATTCCACATGACCCACGTCACCTAGGAGTTCCATCGGGTGCGTCCAAAATGATATCTGAGCCTATGGTACGTTTCGCGCAAACTGTGCACCTGTCTTACATGAACACTAACACCATCTCCTAACGGACCGAATGAGATTCCACATGACCCACATCACCTAGGAGTTCCATCGGGTGCGTCCAAAACGATATATGAGCCTATGGTACGTTTAGCGCAAACCGTGCACCTATCTTACATCAACACTAACACCATCTCCAAATGGACCGAATGAGATTCCACATGACCCACGTCACCTACGAGTCCCATCGGGTGCGTCCAAATGATTTCCGAGCCTATGCTACGTTCGGCGCAAACCGTGCACCGATCTTGCGTCAAGATTAGCACTATCTCCAAACGGAACGAAACTAGCTTCCACTTGAGCTTCGTCACCTAGGAGTACCATCGGGTGCGTCAAAAACGATATATGAGCCTATGGTATGTTTCGCACAAACCGTGCACTTATCTTACATCAACACTAACACCATCTCCAAACGGACCGAACGAGATTCTACATGACCCACGTCACGTAGGAGTTCCATCAAAAGGCCCAAAACGATATCTAAGCCTATGGTACGTCGGGCGCAAACCGTGCAACCGATTTTGCGCCAAGATGAGCACTATCTCCAAATGGACCGAAACGAGCTTCTAGTTGAGCTTCGTCACCTAGGAGTACCATCGGGTGCGTCCTAAACGATATCTGAGACTATGGTACGTTTGGCGCAAACCGTGCACCTATCTTGCACTAACACTAACACCATCTCCAAACGGACCGAACGAGATTCCACATGACCCACGTCACCAAGGTGTTCCATCGGATGCGTCCAAAATGATTTCCGAGCCTATGGTACGCTCGGCGCAAACCATGCACCGATCTTGCGTCAAGATTAGCACTATCTCCAAACGGAACGAAACTAGCATCCACTTGAGCTTCGTAACTTAGGAGTACCATCGGGTGCGTCCAAAACGATTTCTGAGCCTATGGTATGTTCAGCGCAAACCGTGCACCTATCTTGCACTAACACTAACACCAACTCCAAACGGACCGAACGAGATTCCACATGACCCGCGTCACCTAGGAGTTCCATCTGGTGCGTCCAAAACAATTTTAGAGCCTATGGTACGTTCGGCGCAAACCGTGCACCGATCTTACGTCAAGATTAACACTATCTCCAAACGGACTGAAACAAGCTTCCACTTTACCTTCGTCACCTAGGAGTACCATCGGGTGCGTTCTAAACCATATCTGGGCCAATGGTACGTTTGGTGCAAACCGTGCACCTACCTTGCACTCACACTAACACCATCTCCAAATGGAACAACGAGATTCCACATGACCCACGTCACGTAGGAGTTCCATCGGTTGCGTCAAAAACGATATATGAGCCTATGGTATGTTTAGCGCAAACCGTGCACCTATCTTACATCAACACTAACACCATCTCCAAACGGACCGAACGAGATTCTACATGACCCACGTCACGTAGGAGTTCCATCGGGTGCGTCCAAAACGATATCTAACCCTATGGTACGTTTGGTGCAAACCGTGCAGCTATCTTGCACTCACACTAACACCATCTTCAAACGGACCAACGAGATTCCACATGACCCACGTCACGTAGGAGTTCCATCGGGTGCGTCAAAAACGATATATGAGCCTATGGTATGTTTCGCGCAAACCGTGCACCTATCTTACATCAACACTAACACCATCTCCATCTAGGAGTTCCAAAAGGCCCAAAACGATATATGACCCTATGGTACGTTTGGTGCAAACAGTGCACCTATCTTGCACTAACACTAACACCATCTCCAAACGGACCAACGAGATTCCACATGACCCACGTCACGTAGGAGTTCCATCGGGTGCGTCCAAAACGATATATGAGCCTATGGTACGTTTAGCGCAAACCGTGCACCTATCTAACATCAACAATAACACCATCTCCAAACGGACCAACGAGATTCCACATGACCCACGTCACGTAGGAGTTCCATCGGGTGCGTCCAAAACAATATATGAGCCTATGGTACGTTTAGCGCAAACCGTGCACCTATCTTACATCAACACTAACACCATCTCCAAACGGACCGAACGAGATTCTACATGACCCACGTCACGTAGGAGTTCCATCGGGTGCGTCCAAAACGATTTCAGAGCCTTTGGTACGTTCGGCGCAAACCGTGCACTGATTTTGCGTCAAGATGAGCACTATCTCCAAATGGACCGAAACGAGCTTCTAGTTGAGCTTCGTCACCTAGGAGTACCATCGGGTGCGTCCTAAACGATATCTGAGACTATGGTACGTTTGGCGCAAACCGTGCACCTATCTTGCACTAACACTAACACCATCTCCAAACGGACCGAACGAGATTCCACATGACCCACGTCACCAAGGTGTTCCATCGGATGCGTCCAAAATGATTTCCGAGCCTATGGTACGCTCGGCGCAAACCATGCACCGATCTTGCGTCAAGATTAGCACTATCTCCAAACGGAACGAAACTAGCATCCACTTGAGCTTCGTAACTTAGGAGTACCATCAAAAGCGCCCAAAACGATTTCTGAGCCTATGGTATGTTCAGCGCAAACCGTGCACCTATCTTGCACTAACACTAACACCAACTCCAAACGGACCGAACGAGATTCCACATGACCCGCGTCACCTAGGAGTTCCATCTGGTGCGTCCAAAACAATTTTCGAGCCTATGGTACGTTCGGCGCAAACCGTGCACCGATCTTACGTCAAGATTAACACTATCTCCAAACGGACTGAAACAAGCTTCCACTTTACCTTCGTCACCTAGGAGTACCATCGGGTGCGTTCTAAACCATATCTGGGCCAATGGTACGTTTGGTGCAAACCGTGCACCTACCTTGCACTCACACTAACACCATCTCCAAATGGAACAACGAGATTCCACATGACCCACGTCACGTAGGAGTTCCATCGGTTGCGTCAAAAACGATATATGAGCCTATGGTATGTTTAGCGCAAACCGTGCACCTATCTTACATCAACACTAACACCATCTCCAAACGGACCGAACGAGATTCTACATGACCCACGTCACGTAGGAGTTCCATCGGGTGCGTCCAAAACGATATCTAACCCTATGGTACGTTTGGTGCAAACCGTGCAGCTATCTTGCACTCACACTAACACCATCTTCAAACGGACCAACGAGATTCCACATGACCCACGTCACGTAGGAGTTCCATCGGGTGCGTCAAAAACGATATATGAGCCTATGGTATGTTTCGCGCAAACCGTGCACCTATCTTACATCAACACTAACACCATCTCCATCGGGTGCGTCCAAAACGATATATGACCCTATGGTACGTTTGGTGCAAAACAATTGCACCTATCTTGCACTAACACTAACACCATCTCCAAACGGACCAACGAGATTCCACATGACCCACGCCACGTAGGAGTTCCATCAAAAGTGCGCCCAAAACGATATATGAGCCTATGGTACGTTTAGCGCAAACCGTGCACCTATCTAACATCAACA